>JAGGCT020002635.1:17500-25023 GCA_017654935.2 Phymorhynchus buccinoides | reverse complement strand
CTAGTCTTATGCTTGGAAGATTTCTTGGTAAAGGTCAAGATGTGCCCCCCCCCCTACCTTTCTCGGTTAATTCTTTCTGACCATACAAAAAGCTGTATTTTAGGAACATTTTTAGCTAATAACCTTTTCCCTAACCCTAGCCCTAACCCTAACCCTACCCCCCATCCTATAAGACGGAAAAACGGGCTAGGGTTAGTATTCCAAAAAGGTTATTAGCTGAAAATGTTCCTAAAATACAGCTTTATGTTTGGTAAGAAAGACAAAAACGGAAAAACAGAATTAACCGATAAATGCATCGTGACGTGGTGGGTCTTTAAGATTTCTTACTAGCTATGAGAGTGAAAACCGTGATTTTGACACGTGACGCGCGGGGTCTTTAATTGACCAGTGTGGAGGTTTGAGGTTATGCAACTTGACACTAGCGTCACGTGAGGTGAGCACGTGAGGTGAGCACGTGACGGCGTGACACACGTGAACACTTGGGCTCATCGAGATCGAGTACGAAGCTCTGTGTGTGGTGTGTGTTGAATGGGAAAAGAAACGTCCAGTATTACTGAGGCGAATGGAAGTTCGGGTTTACGTCCACCCGGCCGCAAAGCAGCACATAATATAAGGACGAACCCTCAACCAACCATCATCCAATGCTGGGAGCAGATCCTGGAGGTACTGCAATACCAGCAGGTCAGTCTATGGTGTACCGAGGTAAGTTTGATGTTGTTTGTGTGGTTCTGTTGTTTTTGATTGATATATTGTTAGTTTCGTTTCAAAACTGGTGAGCTTCTCTCTCTCTCTGTCGCTCTGTCTCTGTCTCTCTGTCTGTCTGTCTCTCTCTCTCTCTCTCTCTCTCTCTCTCTCTCTCTCTCTCTCTCTCTCTCTCTCTCTCTCTCTCTCTCTCTCTCTCTCTCTCTCTCTGTTTGCAGTTGTCTGTTTGTTCCGTCCAGGTCCATCTGTGTATCAGCAATCCGCGGCACGTCAGCAGTGAAGTTATGAGGCTAGGCTATATCATTTTGTTCACTGACCACCAGAAGTTTTACACGAGCCTTGGAGAGTGGAGACACGTAGCACCCTACATCTGGTTTCACTTTGATTGCTGAGTAAACCATTTAGACGTCATTCGCGAAGAAGAAGAAGAAGAAGAAGAAGAAGAACCACCACCACCACCACCATACTATCCTCTCAACCAAACCCGAGGAGTTGCTATTTTGTTGAAATAATGTGGATGTGCGACTTGCTAAGTGTCCTTTTCTTGTTGACATTTGACGTTGTCATTGGCACCAGTTGGACATTGCGTTGCTTGACCGCGTGGTATTTTGTGGTTTATTTTACATGTTTCCCTGCATATCTCATTCAGCTCTGTCTTCTCGCAGCGGTTCTAGAATACCTAGGCCACTACGTAGATGTCGAACAGATGAATCGGTTCGGCACGTATTTTATCATTGCTTAGGCTACGAGGTTTAGGAAGTAACCCCAAAGGGCGCATTTTGGCAAATGACGATTTGGGCGCATAGCCCAAATGAGCGCGGGTGGTCGTATCCCATATGAGCGCGTATCTATCCTACAAGGCCGTATATACGTATGTCCTAAAAGAGCGCATCTCAATCATAATTCTTTAATTTCAAAATCTACGAGAAAACACAGCACATAAAAGAATTTCCCCCTAACCCTAACCCTAACCCTAACCCTACTATCTGCTAATAGACTAGAAAACACGCGCTCATATGGGCCATCAAAAACGCGCCTATATGGGCTATACAACGCGCTCATATGGGCTATGCGCTGTTTTGGGAATCTCCGGAGTTTTAGCTTGCTGAATGATTCACGTTTCTGTGCCTCTCACTCTGCCAACGTCTTCTTCTTCTGCGTTCCCAGGCCATATGGCCATAATGGGTAAGGTACGTACGTGTCCGGTTTTCAGTTTTATCTGGTCTCCCCACCGCTGCGCACAGCCGACACATTCCGATTTCGGAGGAGCTCACGTGGGAGACAAATTATTTGGAAGATATTTTTGGAACAAAAGGGCAGGAGAATGGGGCCAATATTGAGACAGAAAGATAGTAGATGATAGAAAGCAAAGGAAAAAGGCAGGGTCAAAGAGAGTTCGGCAGATTAGAGGAAGTTACAAGCACATAACTTCCAGAAGGTGGGGAAACTATTTTTTTGCCAACAATAACACCCGTATTCATATAGACAACTTTAAAAAAGAACACTTTGCTGATTGTGTGAGCGGGCTTGGTGCATTGTAGCCTGTGTCTTTGTAAATTCATTCTATATTCTAGGGGAAGACGGGGTAAAAAGCGCATGGGCGGGTAAGAAGCCCACCCCAATTATCTCATGAAATAAAGAAAATTTCAGTCACATTTGCCCATGAGACGAATGCTAGACATTAACGCTCGTCTCATGGGCAAAATGAGACTGAAATTTGCTTCATTTCATGAGATAATTGGGGTGGGCTTCTTACCCGCCCATGCGCTTTTTACCCCGTCTTCCCCTATAAACAATTTATTTTAAAAAAACGGGAGACAGTTGCAGTGGGGAACTAAGGTCTGTGTGGTTCTCTGACTGTCAGTGAAAGCCCTTTCAAGCAATCCCTGTGCTTTTAGTTTTGACCGTGTTGGCCTTTTAACCCTTTCACCGCCAATGTCGCATTTATGCACCACAATAGTTGAACACCCATGTCACCAAACAGGCATCAAATCAGGACCTGTTATCCAAAGACCCTATTTTCTTAAGTTTGGGAGGCAAGGATAGGCCTAATGTTATCAGGCATCAGAATTGTCAGTGGATCAGAGGATTTCAGAGGATTAAGAATTTCTGACAGAGGATTGGCTTCTCTTGTCAGAGGTTTTGCCTTTTTATTCAGTGTTATCCTTTGTGTGAAATAGCATTTTACAGCGATTTATCACTATATTAATCCTTTTTGGTGGTGTTGGGAACTCATTTCAGTGTTGTCCCTCTTCAGTCTAGAGCCTTGATGGCCCCTTTACTGCAGTGTTCAGAGGATTGGACTTCAGGCTATTCTGATGCCTGGTTATACATGTCACAGAGGAATTCACAATATTGCAGATATTTTGTTTTTTCTTTACCCAGTTAAGCTTAATTGTATATTTTGGCTGAAAACTGGCAGGCAGCGAAAGGGTTAAGAGCAAATCATGTCGATGTTTCACTCGTTATTACTTGTGGCGGTGCCATAGCCGATGAGGTTTAACCGAGGCGTGGTCACCGCTACACCTATCTATATTAATTTTTTTTTTAGATCGGGACTTTACTGGTTGCGTACTGCCTCCAGTATTGTTCCCACCATATTTGTATTTACAAATGTCCCATATGTGTCTGATTCAGACCAAGAGGACGTAAAACACCATTTTCGCTCGTTTCTCTCGTTAAAATCGTGTTGCTTGACATTAGCTAATGACGTTTTCATCATGGCGCTTTCGTGGATTGTAGTCAACGTATTCCGTTACCTGGCCCGGGTTTCTGTGTGGCTGTTGTTAGGAGGACCGTTTAGTTTGTCCACTCTCATTCAGGCGTTTATTCTGCTGGCCGCTGTGAAGTATCTGGAGGACAACCTAGATAGGAACCACCTAGACTGGATTCTGTTTGCCATCAGTGCCTAGTTAGAAATTAACCCTTGGATTTCACCGCCAATGTCGCATTTTAGCACCACAGTGGTTTAACACCCATGTCATTAAAAGGCATCAAACCAGGGCCCGTTATCCAAAGACCCTTTAGGCTGATTTCAGGCTTTTTGATGGCCCCCCGATGTCATTTTTGAGATTTAAAAAAGAGATCAAATGAGTATAGCAATACCTCTTATAAGTGATGTTGTTGTTGCATTACCCTGGCTTAAAGACTCCAGGGATCATCCAAACAGCCGAAGCACTTGAACACTATGGCACAAATGCACCAGCCAGGGATGAGAACATTACGTGTGTGACCGTTTTTGATCACCCCGCCACGTGGGCAGCCACACTCCGACTTCGGGGGATTATAAGTGATTACAAATGAACTAAATATATCAATTCTACGTTTAATGCCTTTTGTAAGGCTTAGATGTTTTAGTTCCAGTGGACTTCAGCCTTTTTTTTTTTTAGATGCTTTTGAGCCTAAATCACAATTTAGGTGTGTAATCAAGGTGTAGAGTGGCACAGTGGTATCACGTTCGCTTCGTGTCAAGTAAACCCGAGTTCGAACCTGGGTACAGGGGATTTTTTCCTCTCATTCTGCACTAGGCCTTAACGGTCTGAACGTGGAGTCTTTCGGATGAGACGATAAACCGAGGTCCCGTGTGCCCATGCACTTAGCATACCTTAAACCCAGTGGCAACGAAAAAGTTGTAATTTGATCAAAATTTACCCCCCCCCCCCCCCCCCCCCCCCCTCATCAGTGACAAAAATCGCATGAAAAAAAAAATTGGGTGGCGCGCCTCTGGCTGCGACGAGCTCTCCAGTTGGGAGCAACCCGAATTTCACAGAGACGCCTCTGTGACTATAAAGTACCTAATACCTAATACCTAATTTCGCAATCTCATGCCGGATATAGAAGATCTTTCGTAAAGACCCTTGCACGTTCAAGCCCATTGCTGGTTCTCTTGTTTCTCTTTTTGAGTGCTGGTTCTCTTGTTTCTCTTTATGACTGCTGGTTCTCTTGTTCCTCTTTATGAGTGCTGGTTCTCTTGTTTCTCTTTTTGAGTGCTGGTTCTCTTGTTTCTCTTTATGAGTGCTGGTTCTCTTGTTTCTCTTTTTGAGTGCTGGTTCTCTTGTTTCTCTTTTTGAGTGCTGGTTCTCTTGTTTCTCTTTTTGAGTGCTGGTTCTCTTGTTTCTCTTTTTGAGTGCTGGTTCTCTTGTTTCTCTTTTTGAGTGCTGGTTCTCTTGTTTCTCTTTTTGAGTGCTGGTTCTCTTGTTTCTCTTTATGAGTGCTGGTTCTCTTGTTTCTCTTTATGAGTGCTGGTTCTCTTCTTTCTCTTTATGAGTGCTGGTTCTCTTCTTTCTCTTTATGAGTGCTGGTTCTCTTCTTTCTCTTTATGAGTGCTGGTTCTCTTCTTTCTCTTTTTGAGTGCTGGTTCTCTTCTTTCTCTTTTTGAGTGCTGGTTCTCTTCTTTCTCTTTATGAGTGCTGGTTCTCTTCTTTCTCTTTTTGAGTGCTGGTTCTCTTGTTTCTCTTTATAAGTGCTGGTTCTCTTTTTGAGTGATGTTTCTCTTTTTGAGTGACGGTTCTCTTGTTTCTCTTTTTAAGTGTTGGTTCTCTTTTTGAGTGCTGTTTCTCTTTTTGAGTGCTGGTTCTCTTGTTTCTCTTTTTGAGTGCTGGTTTTCTCTTGTTTCTCTTTTTGAGTGCTGGTTCTCTTGTTTCTCTTTTTGAGAGCTGGTTCTCTTTTTGAGTGCTGGTTCTCTTGTTTCTCTTTTTGAGTGCTGGTTCTCTTGTTTCTCTTTTTGAGTGCTGGTTTTCTCTTGTTTCTCTTTTTGAGTGCTGGTTCTCTTGTTTCTCTTTTTGAGTGCTGGTTCTCTCTTGTTTCTCTTTATGAGTGCTGGTTCTCTTGTTTCTCTTTTTGAGTGCTGGTTTTCTCTTGTTTCTCTTTATGAGTGCTGGTTCTCTTGTTTCTCTTTATGAGTGCTGGTTCTCTTCTTTCTCTTTTTGAGTGCTGGTTCTCTTTTTGAGTGCTGGTTCTCTTGTTTCTCTTTTTGAGTGCTGGTTTTCTCTTGTTTCTCTTTATGAGTGCTGGTTCTCTTGTTTCTCTTTTTGAGTGCTGGTTTTCTCTTGTTTCTCTTTATGAGTGCTGGTTTTCTCTTGTTTCTCTTTATGAGTGCTGGTTCTCTTGTTTCTCTTTTTGAGTGCTGGTTCTCTTCTTTCTCTTTATGAGTGCTGGTTCTCTTCTTTCTCTTTTTGAGTGCTGGTTCTCTTCTTTCTATTTTTGAGTGCTGGTTCTCTTCTTTCTCTTTATGAGTGCTGGTTCTCTTCTTTCTCTTTTTGAGTGCTGGTTCTCTTTTTGAGTGCTGGTTCTCTTGTTTCTCTTTTTGAGTGCTGGTTTTCTCTTGTTTCTCTTTATGAGTGCTGGTTCTCTTGTTTCTCTTTTTGAGTGCTGGTTTTCTCTTGTTTCTCTTTATGAGTGCTGGTTTTCTCTTGTTTCTCTTTATGAGTGCTGGTTCTCTTCTTTCTATTTTTGAGTGCTGGTTCTCTTCTTTCTCTTTTTGAGTGCTGGTTCTCTTGTTTCTCTTTTTGAGTGCTGGTTCTCTTCTTTCTCTTTATGAGTGCTGGTTCTCTTCTTTCTCTTTTTGAGTGCTGGTTCTCTTGTTTCTCTTTTTGAGTGCTGGTTTTCTCTTGTTTCTCTTTTTGAGTGCTGGTTTTCTCTTGTTTCTCTTTATGAGTGCTGGTTCTCTTCTTTCTCTTTATGAGTGCTGGTTCTCTTCTTTCTCTTTATGAGTGCTGGTTCTCTTCTTTCTCTTTATGAGTGCTGGTTCTCTTCTTTCTCTTTTTGAGTGCTGGTTCTCTTCTTTCTCTTTTTGAGTGCTGGTTCTCTTGTTTCTCTTTTTGAGTGCTGGTTCTCTTCTTTCTCTTTATGAGTGCTGGTTCTCTTCTTTCTCTTTTTGAGTGCTGGTTCTCTTGTTTCTCTTTATGAGTGCTGGTTCTCTTTTTGAGTGCTGGTTCTCTTTTTGAGTGCTGGTTCTCTTGTTTCTCTTTTTGAGTGCTGGTTCTCTTTTTGAGTGCTGGTTCTCTTTTTGAGTGCTGGTTCTCTTGTTTCTCTTTTTGAGTGCTGGTTCTCTTCTTTCTCTTTATGAGTGCTGGTTCTCTTCTTTCTCTTTTTGAGTGCTGTTTCTCTTTTTGAGTGCTGGTTCTCTTGTTTCTCTTTTTGAGTGCTGGTTTTCTCTTGTTTCTCTTTATGAGTGCTGGTTCTCTTGTTTCTCTTTATGAGTGCTGGTTCTCTTCTTTCTCTTTTTGAGTGCTGGTTCTCTTTTTGAGTGCTGGTTCTCTTGTTTCTCTTTTTGAGTGCTGGTTTTCTCTTGTTTCTCTTTATGAGTGCTGGTTCTCTTGTTTCTCTTTTTGAGTGCTGGTTTTCTCTTGTTTCTCTTTATGAGTGCTGGTTTTCTCTTGTTTCTCTTTATGAGTGCTGGTTCTCTTGTTTCTCTTTTTGAGTGCTGGTTCTCTTGTTTCTCTTTTTGAGTGCTGGTTCTCTTCTTTCTCTTTATGAGTGCTGGTTCTCTTCTTTCTCTTTTTGAGTGCTGGTTCTCTTCTTTCTATTTTTGAGTGCTGGTTCTCTTCTTTCTCTTTATGAGTGCTGGTTCTCTTGTTTCTCTTTATGAGTGCTGGTTTTCTTTGTTTCTCTTTATGAGTGCTGGTTCTCTTGTTTCTCTTTTTGAGTGCTGGTTTTCTCTTGTTTCTCTTTATGAGTGCTGGTTCTCTTGTTTCTCTTTTTGAGTGCTGGTTTTCTCTTGTTTCTCTTCATGAGTGCTGGTTCTCTTTTTTTCTCTTTTTGAGTGCTGGTTCTCTTGTTTCTCTTTTTGAGTGCTGGTTCTCTTGTTTCTCTTTTTGAGT
>JAGGCT020002635.1:0-12500 GCA_017654935.2 Phymorhynchus buccinoides | reverse complement strand
TGATGCTTCGCATGTCTGTTCTTTCTGTATGATGCTTCGCATGTCTGTTCTTTCTGTATGATGCTTCGCATGTCTCTGTTGGCTGTATGATGCTTCGCATGTCTGTTCTTTCTGTATGATGCTTCGCATGTCTGTTCTTTCTGTATGATGCTTCGCATGTCTCTTTTGGCTGTATGATGCTTCGCATGTCTGTTCTTTCTGTATGATGCTTCGCATGTCTGTTCTTTCTGTATGATGCTTCGCATGTCTGTTCTTGGCTGTATGATGCTTCGCATGTCTGTTCTTGGCTGTATGATGCTTCGCATGTCTCTGTTGTCTGTATGATGCTTCGCATGTCTGTTCTTTCTGTATGATGCTTCGCATGTCTGTTCTTTCTGTATGATGCTTCGCATGTCTGTTTTTTCTGTATGATGCTTCGCATGTCTGTTCTTTCTGTATGATGCTTCGCATGTCTGTTCTTTCTGTATGATGCTTCGCATGTCTGTTTTGTCTGTATGATGCTTCGCATGTCTGTTCTTTCTGTATGATGCTTCGCATGTCTGTGTTGGCTGTATGATGCTTCGCATGTCTGTTTTGGCTGTATGATGAATGTCTGTGTTGAATGTATGATGCTTCGCATGTCTGTTCTTGGCTGTATGATGCTTTATTGTCTCCAAACAAGTGAAGAAATTTGTTTTTCGGCATGCTTCGCATGTCTGTGAAGACAAAAAGATGCTTCGCATAAACTAACAGAAGAGACAGATGTAAAATAGCATAAAAAGCTCATGTAAATGACATAAAGCATTGTCTATCAAATACATGATGCTTCGCATGCACACACACACACTGAATGACACTTCACATGTCTGTTCGCTGTATGATGCTTCACATGTCTGTTTTGCACACGATGCTTCGCACACGCACACACGCACGCACACTGTATGATGCTTCACACACACACACACATGATGCTTCGCATGTACATAAAAACTGCACATACACAATCATGACACACGCACAATTTTCGTGTTTCTTTCCTGCGCGTGGAATGGGTAAAAGGCATGAAAGCCCACGCTTTTGCCTTCATTTCAAATGTCAGTAAAAAAAAATGCTTCGCAAAAACTGTTAGTGGAAGACGGATGGGGTCGCATTGAGGGGAGGTTGACAGGGGAAAAGGTGGGGGAAGGCGGGTGTTCAGGAAGTATGTGGGCATAAAAAGAGAGAGACCCGCAGTAGAAAGACTGGACATATCTATCTTCTGATGCTTTGTTAATCTGTTCATAAGAATATGATCAGAGTACTTGATAAACGATGATGCTTCGCATGTCTGGGGGGATGCTTCGCATGTCTGGGGCTGTATGATGCTTCGCATGTCTGTGTTGGCTGATGATGCTTCGCATGTCTGTTTTGGAGCTAAGTATGCTTCAACCCCATCTCTCTTTTCTCCGTTTTAAAGAACGTACCACGACATTTGCACAATCTTCCGTCACATGTTATATCACTTAACCATGCCACACCATGCCTATCATATACCATCACTAATCATCATCACCATCTCCCGTCCCATGTTATATCACTTAACCATGCCACACCATGCCTATCATATACCATCACTAATCATCATCACCATCTCCCGTCACATGTTATATCACTTAACCATGCCACACCATGCCTATCATATACCATCACTAATCATCATCACCATCTCCCGTCACATGTTATATCACTTAACCATGCCACACCATGCCTATCATATACCATCACTAATCATCATCACCATCTCCCGTCACATGTTATATCACTTAACCATGCCACACCATGCCTATCATATACCATCACTAATCATCATCACCATCTCCCGTCACATGTTATATCACTTAACCATGCCACACCATGCCTATCATATACCATCACTAATCATCATCACCATCTCCCGTCACATGTTATATCACTTAACCATGCCACACCATGCCTGTCATATACCATCACTAATCATCATCACCATCTCCCGTCACATGTTATATCACTTAACCATGCCACACCATGCCTGTATCATATACCATCACTAATCATCATCACCATCTCCCGTCACATGTTATATCACTTAACCATGCCACACCATGCCTATCATATACCATCACTAATCATCATCACCATCTCCCGTCACATATTATATCACTTAACCATGCCACACCATGCCTATCATATACCATCACTAATCATCATCACCATCTCCCGTCACATATTATATCACTTAACCATGCCACACCATGCCTGTCATATACCATCACTAATCATCATCACCATCACCCGTCACGAATCATGTCGCGTCACCATGTCACACAATGTCACACAATCACCTGTCATATACCATCACTGATCATCATCACCATCGCCCGTCACGAATCATGTCGCGTCACCATGTCACACAATGTCACACAATCACCTGTCATAGCCCATCACTGATCATCATCACCATCGCCCAGCACCATCACAATGACCATCACCTCAAACCTACCACCATCAACCATCATCATCACTAATCATTTTCACCCTCATCCATCACCATCACTGTTACTAATCATAAACCACGCATTGCTGTTACTGAACATAATCACAATCACTAATCAGTGTTGCTAATTATCATCATTATCACTAATCACCGTTACTAATTATCATCATTATCACTAATCGCATTTACTAATTATCATCACCATCACTAATCACTGTTACTAATTAACATCACCTTCACTAATCACTGTTACTAATTATCATCACCATCATTAATCACTGTTACTAATTATCATCACCATCACTGTGTTACTGTTATGATCACCATCACTGTCACTGTTACTAATTATGTATCATCACTCGCATAATCATCTGTGTTGTTGGCTGAATGATGCTTCGCATGTCTGTTCTTTCTGTATGATGCTTCGCATGTCTGTGTTGGCTGTATGATGCTTCGCATGTCTGTTCTTTCTGTATGATGCTTCGCATGTCTGTTCTTTCTGTATGATGCTTCGCATGTCTGTTCTTTCTGTATGATGCTTCGCATGTCTGTTCTTTCTGTATGATGCTTCGCATGTCTGTTCTTTCTGTATGATGCTTCGCATGTCTGTTCTTTCTGTATGATGCTTCGCATGTCTCTGTTGGCTGTATGATGCTTCGCATGTCTGTTCTTTCTGTATGATGCTTCGCATGTCTGTTCTTTCTGTATGATGCTTCGCATGTCTGTTCTTTCTGTATGATGCTTCGCATGTCTGTTCTTTCTGTATGATGCTTCGCATGTCTGTTCTTTCTGTATGATGCTTCGCATGTCTGTTCTGGCTGTATGATGCTTCGCATGTCTGTTCTTTCTGTATGATGCTTCGCATGTCTGTTCTTTCTGTATGATGCTTCGCATGTCTGTTCTTTATGTATGATGCTTCGCATGTCTGTTCTTTCTGTATGATGCTTCGCATGTCTGTTCTTTCTGTATGATGCTTCGCATGTCTGTTCTTTCTGTATGATGCTTCGCATGTCTGTTTTTTCTGTATGATGCTTCGCATGTCTGTTCTTTCTGTATGATGCTTCGCATGTCTGTTCTTTCTGTATGATGCTTCGCATGTCTGTTGTTTTTTCTGTATGATGCTTCGCATGTCTGTTCTTTCTGTATGATGCTTCGCATGTCTCTGTTGGCTGTATGATGCTTCGCATGTCTGTTCTTTCTGTATGATGCTTCGCATGTCTGTTCTTTCTGTATGATGCTTCGCATGTCTGTTCTTTCTGTATGATGCTTCGCATGTCTGTTCTTTCTGTATGATGCTTCGCATGTCTCTGTTGGCTGTATGATGCTTCGCATGTCTGTTCTGGCTGTATGATGCTTCGCATGTCTGTTCTTTCTGTATGATGCTTCGCATGTCTGTTCTTTCTGTATGATGCTTCGCATGTCTGTTCTTTCTGTATGATGCTTCGCATGTCTGTTCTTTCTGTATGATGCTTCGCATGTCTGTTCTTTCTGTATGATGCTTCGCATGTCTGTTCTTTCTGTATGATGCTTCGCATGTCTGTTCTTTCTGTATGATGCTTCGCATGTCTCTGTTGGCTGTATGATGCTTCGCATGTCTGTTCTTTCTGTATGATGCTTCGCATGTCTCTGTTGGCTGCATGATGCTTCGCATGTCTGTTCTTTCTGTATGATGCTTCGCATGTCTGTTCTTTCTGTATGATGCTTCGCATGTCTGTTCTTTCTGTATGATGCTTCGCATGTCTGTTCTTTCTGTATGATGCTTCGCATGTCTGTTGTTTGCTGTATGATGCTTCGCATGTCTGTTCTTTCTGTATGATGCTTCGCATGTCTCTGTTGGCTGTATGATGCTTCGCATGTCTGTTCTTTCTGTATGATGCTTCGCATGTCTGTTCTTTCTGTATGATGCTTCGCATGTTTCTTATGATGCTTCGCATGTCTGTTCACTGTGATTGGTGCTTTTCATGTCTTAAAGACCGTCACGTGTCACATTCCCCTCTTATACTAGGAATGTTTCTTAAAGACCCCCCACGTCACGTGTCACATTCCCTCTTATACTAGGAATGTTTCTTAAAGACCCCCCACGTCACGTGTCACATTCCCTCTTATACTAGGAATGTTTCTTAAAGACCCCCCACGTCACGTGTCACATTCCCTCTTATGCTAGGAATGTTTCTTAAAGACCCCCCACGTCACGTGTCACATTCCCTCTTATGCTTGGAAGGTTTCTTAAAGACCCCCCACGTCACGTGTCACATTCCCTCTTTATGCTTGGAAGATTTCTTGGTAAGACCCCCCACGTGTGCCACATTCCCTCTAGTCTTATGCTTGGAAGATTTCTTGGTTAAGGTCAAGATGTGCCCCCCCCCCCCTACCTTTCTCGGTTAATTCTTTCTGACCATACATAAAGCTGTATTTTAGGAACATTTTTAGCTAATAACCTTTTTGGAATACTAACCCTATCCCTAACCCTAGCCCTAACCCTAACCCTACCCCCCATCCTATAAGACGGAAAAACGGGCTAGGGTTAGTATTCCAAAAAGGTTATTAGCTGAAAATGTTCCTAAAATACAGCTTTATGTATGGTAAGAAAGGCAAAAACGGAAAAATAGAATTAACCGAGAAATGCATCGTGACGTGGTGGGTCTTTAATATTTCTTACTAGCTATGAGAGTGAAAACCGTGATTTTGACACGTGACGCTCGGGGTCTTTAAGTGACCAGTGTGGAGGTTTGAGGCTATGTAGCTTGACACTAGCGTCACGTGAGGTGAGCACGTGACGGCGTGACACACGTGAACACTTGGGCTCATCGAGTCAACGCTCTGTGTGTGGTGTGTGTTGAATGGGAAAAGAAACGTCCAGTATTACTGAGGCGAACGGAAGTTCGGGTTTACGTCCACCCGGCCGCAAAACAGCGCATAATATAAGGACGAACCCTCAACCAACCATCATCCAATGCTGGGAGCAGATCCTGGAGGTACTGCAATGCCAGCAGGTCAGTCTATGGTGTACCGAGGTAAGTTTGATGTTGTTTGTGTGGTTCTGTTGTTTTTGATTGATATAATATTGTTAGTTTGACGAATTTCGTGTCACATTCTCTCTTATACTAGGAATATTTCTTAAAGATCCCCCACGTCACATGTCACATTCCCTCTTACGCTTGGAAGGTTTCTTAAAGACCCCCCACGTCACGTGTCATATTCCCTCTTATACTAGGAATATTTCTTAAAGACCCCCCACGTCACGTGTCACATTCCCTCTTACGCTTGGAAGGTTTCTTAAAGACCCCCCACGTCACGTGTCACATTCCCTCTAGTCTTATGCTTGGAAGATTTCTTGGTAAAGGTCAAGATGTGCCACCGCCCCTACCTATCTCGGTTAATTCTATTTTTCCGTTATTGCCTTTCTGACCATACATAAAGCTGTATTTTAGGAACATTTTTAGCTAATAACCTTTTTGGAATACTAACCCTAGCCCTAACCCTAACCCTACCCCCCACCCTATAAGACGGAAAAACGCAACGAACCACAACTGTGACAAATCGCGGTGTACTGCAGTACATAGTGGGGGGTATGGGTAGGTTTAGGGCTATGGTTAGGGCTAGGGTTAGTATTCCAAAAAGGTTATTAGCTGAAAATGTTCCTAAAATACAGCTTTATGTATGGTAAGAAAGGCAATAACGGAAAAACAGAATTAACCGAGAAATGCATCGTGACGTGGTGGGTCTTTAAGATTTCTTACTAGCTATGAGAGTGAAAACCGTGATTTTGACACGTGACGCGCGGGGTCTTTAAGTGACCAGTGTGGAGGTTTGAGGTTATGTAACTTGACACTAGCGTCACGTGAGGTGAGCACGTGACGGCGTGACACACGTGAACACTTGGGCTCATCGAGATCGAGTACGAAGCTCTGTGTGGTGTGTGTTGAATGGGAAAAGAAACGTCCAGTATTACTGAGGCGAATGGAAGTTCGGGTTTACGTCCACCCGGCCGCAAAGCAGCACATAATATAAGGACAAACCCTCAACCAACCATCATCCAATGCTGGGAGCAGATCCTGGAGGTACTGCAATACCAGCAGGTCAGTCTATGGTGTACCGAGGTAAGTTTGATGTTGTTTGTGTGGTTCTGTTGTTTTTGATTTATATATTGTTAGTTTTGTTTCAAAACTGGTGAGCTTCTCTCTCTCTCTGTCTGTCTGTCTCTGTCTCTGTCTCTCTCTCTCTCTCTCTCTCTCTCTCTCTCTCTCTCTCTCTCTCTCTCTCTCTCTCTCTCTCTCTCTCTATATATATATATATATATATATATATATATATATATATATATATATATATCTCTCTCTCTCTCTCTCTCTCTCTCTCTCTCTCTCTCTCTCTCTCTCTCTCTCTCTCTCTCTCTCTCTCTCTCTCTCTCTCTCTCTGTTTGCAGTTGTCTGTTTGTTCCGTCCAGGTCCATCTGTGTATCAGCAATCCGCGGCACGTCAGCAGTGAAGTTATGAGGCTAGGCTATATCATTTTGTTCACTGACCACCAGAAGTTTTACACGAGCCTTGGAGAGTGGAGACACGTAGCACCCTACATCTGGTTTCACTTTGATTGCTGAGTAAACCATTTAGACGTCATTCGCGAAGAAGAAGAAGAAGAAGAAACACCACCACCACCACCATACTATCCTCTCAACCAAACCCGAGGAGTTGCTATTTTGTTGAAATAATGTGGATGTGCGACTTGCTAAGTGTCCTTTTCTTGTTGACATTTGACGTTGTCATTGGCACCAGTTGGACATTGCGTTGCTTGACCGCGTGGTATTTTGTGGTTTATTTTACATGTTTCCCTGCATATCTCATTCAGCTCTGTCTTCTCGCAGCGGTTCTAGAATACCTAGGCCACTACGTAGATGTCGAACAGATGAATCGGTTCGGCACGTATTTTATCATTGCTTAGGCTACGAGGTTTAGGAAGTAACCCCAAAGGGCGCATTTTGGCAAATGACGATTTGGGCGCATAGCCCAAATGAGCGCGGGTGGCCGTATCCCATATGAGCGCGTATCTATCCTACAAGGCCGTATATACGTATGTCCTAAAAGAGCGCATCTCAATCATAATTCTTTAATTTCAAAATCTACGAGAAAACAGCACATAAAAGAATTTCCCCCTAACCCTAACCCTACTATCTGCTAATAGACTAGAAAACACGCGCTCATATGGGCCATCAAAAACGCGCCTATATGGGCTATACAACGCGCTCATATGGGCTATGCGCTGTTTTGAGAATCTCCGGAGTTTTAGCTTGCTGAATGATTCACGTTTCTGTGCCTCTCACTCTGCCAACGTCTTCTTCTTCTGCGTTCCCAGGCCATATGGCCATAAGGGGTAAGGTACGTACGTGTCCGGTTTTCAGTTTTATCTGGTCTCCACCGCTGCGTACAGCCGACACATTCCGATTTCGGAGGAGCTCACGTGGGAAAAAGATATTTTTTGAACAAAAGGGCAGGAGAATGGGGCCAATATTGAGACAGAAAGATGATAGATGAAAGTAGATGATAGAAAGCAAAGGAAAAAGGCAGGGTCAAAGAGATTCGTTGTGTATTCGTATTCGTTTGTGTATCTGTATGAGCTGAATGATGCTTTGTGTGTTTGTGTGGACTGATGTGATGCTTTGTGTATTGTGTGGGCTGAATGATGCTTTGTGTATTGTGTGGGCTGAATGGTGCTTTGTGTATTGTGTGGGCTGAATAATGCTTTATCTTATTTGTTTTATTGCTTTCCAGCTTATCTTCTTTGTTTTATTGCTTTGCAGCTTATCTTCTTTGTTTTATTGCTTTCCAGCTTATCTTATTTGTTTTATTGCTTTCCAGCTTATCTTATTTGCTTTTATTGCTTTATTTATTTGTTTTATTGCTTTCCAGCTTATCTTATTTGTTTTACTCCTTCCAGCTTATCTTATTTGTTTTATTGCTTTCCAGCTTCGCTTCTTTGTTTTATTGCTTTCCAGCTTATCTTATTTGTTTTATTGCTTTCCAGCTTCGCTTCTTTGTTTTATTGCTTTCCAGCTTATCTTATTTGTTTTACTGCTTTCCAGCTTCGCTTCTTTGTTTTATTGCTTTCCAGCTTATCTTATTTGTTTTACTGCTTTTTATTTGTTTTATTGCTTTCCATCTTATCTTTTTGTTTTATTGCTTTCCTTTCCAGCTTATCTTATTTGTTTTATTGCTTTCCAGCTTATCTTCTTTGTTTTATTGCTTTCCAGCTTATCTTCTTTGTTTTATTGCTTTCCAGCTTATCTTATTTGTTTTATTGCTTTCCAGCTTATCTTATTTGTTTTATTGCTTTACAGCTTATCATTTGTTTTATTGCTTTCCAGCTTATCTTATTTGTTTTATTGCTTTCCAGCTTATCTTATTTGTTTTACTGCTTTCCAGCTTCGCTTATCTTATTTGTTTTATTGCTTTCCAGCTTATCTTATTTGTTTTATTGCTTTCCAGCTTATCTTATTTGTTTTATTGCTTTCCAGCTTATCTTATTTGTTTTATTGCTTTCCAGCTTATCTTCTTTGTTTTATTGCTTTCCAGCTTCGCTTCTTTGTTTTATTGCTTTCCAGCTTATCTTCTTTGTTTTATTGCTTTCCAGCTTCGCTTCTTTGTTTTATTGCTTTCCAGCTTATCTTCTTTGTTTTATTGCTTTCCAGCTTATCTTATTTGTTTTATTGCTTTCCAGCTTATCTTATTTGTTTTATTGCTTTCCAGCTTATCTTATTTGTTTTATTGCTTTCCAGCTTATCTTCTTTGTTTTATTGCTTTCCAGCTTATCTTATTTGTTTTATTGCTTTCCAGCTTATCTTATTTGTTTTATTGCTTTCCAGCTTCGCTTCTTTGTTTTATTGCTTTCCAGCTTATCTTATTTGTTTTATTGCTTTCCAGCTTATCTTATTTGTTTTATTGCTTTCCAGCTTATCTTATTTGTTTTATTGCTTTCCAGCTTATCTTATTTGTTTTATTGCTTTCCAGCTTATCTTATTTGTTTTATTGCTTTCCAGCTTATCTTATTTGTTTTATTGCTTTCCAGCTTATCGCTTCTTTGTTTTATTGCTTTCCAGCTTATCTTATTTGTTTTATTGCTTTCCAGCTTATCTTCTTTGTTTTATTGCTTTCCAGCTTATCTTCTTTGTTTTATTGCTTTCCAGCTTATCTTATTTGTTTTATTGCTTTCCAGCTTATCTTCTTTGTTTTTATTGCTTTCCAGCTTATCTTATTTGTTTTATTGCTTTCCAGCTTATATTATTTGTTTTATTGCTTTCCAGCTTATTATCTTATTTGTTTTATTGCTTTCCAGCTTATCTTATTTGTTTTATTGCTTTCCAGCTTATCTTCTTTGTTTTATTGCTTTCCAGCTTATCTTATTTGTTTTATTGCTTTCCAGCTTATTTGTTTTACTTTTGCAGCTTTTCTTTTATTGCTTTCCAGCTTATCTTCTTTGTTTTACTCCTTTCGCTTCTTTGTTTTATTGCTTCCAGCTTCTTTGTTTTATTGCTTTCCAGCTTATCTTATTTGTTTTATTCCTTTCCAGCTTATCTTATTTGTTTTATTGCTTTCCAGCTTATTTTGCTTATTTTGTTTTATTGCTTTCCAGCTTCGCTTCTTTGTTTTATTGCTTTCCAGCTTATCTTATTTGTTTTACTGCTTTGCGGCTTCGCTTCTTTGTTTTAGCTTTCCAGCTTATCTTATTTGTTTTATTGCTTTCCAGCTTCGCTTCTTTGTTTTATTGCTTTCCAGCTTTCTTATTGCTTTCTTATCTTTGTTTTATTGCTTTCCAGCTTATCTTATTTGTTTTATTGCTTTCCAGCTTATCTTATTTGTTTTACTGCTTTCCAGCTTCGCTTCTTTTTATTTGTTTTAGCTTATGCTTATTTGTTTTATTGCTTTGCAGCTTCGCTTCTTTGTTTTATTGCTTTCCAGCTTTCTTTCCAGCTTTGTTTTACAGCTTCGCTTCTTTGTTTTATTGCTTTCCAGCTTATCTTATTTGTTTTATTGCTTTCCAGCTTTCCAGCTTATCTTATTTGTTTTATTGCTTTCCAGCTTCGCTTCTTTGTTTTATTGCTTTCCAGCTTATCTTATTTGTTTTATTGCTTTCCAGCTTTCCTTTGCAGCTTCGCTTCTTTGTTTATTGCTTTCCAGCTTATCTTATTTGTTTTATTTTGCTTTCCAGCTTATCTTATTTGTTTTATTGCTTTCCAGCTTATCTTCTTTGTTTTATTTGTTTTATTGCTTTCCAGCTTATCTTATTTGTTTTATTGCTTTCCAGCTTCGCTTCTTTGTTTTATTGCTTTCCAGCTTATCTTCTTTGTTTTATTGCTTTCAAGCTTATCTTTTTGTTTTATTGCTTTCGCTTCGCTTCTTTGTTTTATTGCTTTCCAGCTTATCTTCTTTGTTTTATTCCTTTGCCAGCTTCGCTTCTTTGTTTTATTGCTTTCCAGCTTATCTTTCCATTTGTTTTATTGCTTTGCAGCTTCTTCTTTGTTTTATTGCTTTGCTTTTATTTGTTTTATCTTTGCAGCTTCGCTTCTTTGTTTTATTGCTTTCCAGCTTCGCTTCTTTGTTTTATTGCTTTCCCTTATCTTATTTGTTTTACTCCTTTGCATCGCTTCGTTTTATTGCTTTCCAGCTTCTTTTTGTTTTATTGCTTTCCAGCTTATCTTATTTGCTTCGCTTTTTGTTTTATTGCTTTCCAGCTTATCTTATTTTGTTTTATTGCTTTCCAGCTTATCTTATTTGTTTTATTGCTTTCCTTTCTTATTTGTTTTATTGCTTTCCAGCTTCGCTTATTTGTTTTATTGCTTTCCAGCTTATCTTCTTTTTTTTATTGCTTTCCAGCTTATCTTAGCTTCGCTTTCCAGCTTTGTTTTATTGCTTTCCAGCTTATCTTATTTGTTTTATTGCTTTCCAGCTTCGCTTCTTTGTTTTATTGCTTTCCAGCTTATCTTCTTTGTTTGTATTGCTTTCCAGCTTATCTTATTTGTTTTATTGCTTTCCAGCTTCGCTTCTTTGTTTTATTGCTTTCCAGCTTCGCTTCTTTGTTTTATCTTTCCAGCTTCGCTTCTTTGTTTTATTGCTTTCCAGCTTATCTTCTTTGTTTTATTGCTTTCCAGCTTATCTTATTTGTTTTACTTTGCTTTTCCAGCTTATCTTATTTGTTTTATTCCTTTGCGGCTTCGCTTCTTTGTTTTATTGCTTTCCAGCTTATTATTTGTTTTATTGCTTTCTTTGTTTTATTGCTTTCCAGCTTATCTTATTTGTTTTATTGCTTTCCAGCTTATCTTATTTGTTTTATTGCTTTGCAGCTTCGCTTCTTTGCTTTTTATCTTATTTGTTTTATTGCTTTGCAGCTTCGCTTCTTTGTTTTATTGCTTTCCAGCTTATCTTATTTGTTTTATTGCTTTTATCCAGCTTATCTTATTTGTTTTATTGCTTTCCAGCTTATCTTATTTGTTTTATTCCTTTGCAGCTTCGCTTCTTTGTTTTATTGCTTTCCAGCTTATCTTCTTTGTTTTATTGCTTTCCAGCTTATCTTCTTTGTTTTATTGCTTTTATTGCTTTCCAGCTTATCTTATTTGTTTTATTGCTTTCCAGCTTATCTTATTTGTTTTATTGCTTCGCTTCTTTGTTTTATTTATTATTTGCTTTATTGCAGCTTTCCAGCTTGTCTTATTTGTTTTATTTCTTTCCAGCTTCGCTTCTTTGTTTTATTGCTTTCCAGCTTATCTTATTTGTTTTATTGCTTTCCAGCTTATCTTCTTTGTTTTATTGCTTTCCAGCTTATCTTATTTGTTTTACTGCTTTCCAGCTTATCTTCTTTGTTTTATTGTTTTATCTTCTTTGTTTTACTTTTCCAGCTTCGCTTCTTTGTTTTATTGCTTTCCAGCTTATCTTATTTGTTTTATTGCTTTGCAGCTTATCTTCTTTGTTTTATTGCTTTCCAGCTTCGCTTCTTTGTTTTATTGCTTTCCAGCTTATCT
>JAGGCT020002634.1:0-13160 GCA_017654935.2 Phymorhynchus buccinoides | reverse complement strand
CGCACACGCACACACACACACACACACACACACACACACACACACACACACACACACACACACGCACACACACAAGAACTAAAAGAAGCCATAAGATCAATCCCCATCAGAAAATCATCAGTTGTTTTACATGCAATGTTCAATCAGATGCTAAGAAATTTACCTGAAAATTTTATTATTTTTCTTCACGCCATATTTAGTACATGTTGGAGCAATGGTGGAATGCCAAAAATATGGAAACAGACAACCGTTGTTCCGATTCACAAACAAGGCAAGTGTAATAATGACATTAAAAATTATAGGCCAATTGCTTTAACATCGCATGTATGCAAACTTTCAGAGATAATTGTTTTGAACAGACTTGTACATTATTGTGAAAAAAATGACGTAATTCCTATTAATCAAGCTGGCTTTCGTAAAGGGCGATCAACGACGGAAATTTTAGTAAAATTGTCCACAAACATAAAGAAAGAATTTGCTAGACGTAAATGTGTATTAGCCACTTTTTTTGACATAAACAAAGCTTACGATCAAATGTGGCATTTCCAGCTCTTGAATAAACTTAAAAAACATTGGTCTATCTGGAAACGTATTCAATTATGTAAAAGATTTTCTGAGAGACAGGGTAATTCAAACTAGAATAGGAACATCATATTCAACGAATAGAAATGTATCGATGGGAATCCCTCAAGGGTCAGATTTAGCTCCTCTTCTTTTCACCATATTAATGTATGATCTGCCAAATAAGTTATCAAATAACGTTGTATTAGTTCAATACGCAGATAACATATGCTTGTGGATGGAGGTAACTCTAAAAAAGAAAACCCCACAGCGTAGCATAAACCGCACCAAAACAATATATCAACGAGACACACACACACACACACACACACACACACACACACACACACACACACACACACACACGCACACGCACACACGCACACTGGCTTAGATTACGTCTACCAAATTAGGAATGTCAATGATGTTGGTGATGTCTGGATAGATACCTTCGTGTCTGTATATAACAGACTCGCTCCTTTTGTAAAGAAAAGTGTTAAACATTCAATCAAGTAGGAACAGGTTGGCCCAAGCTGGAACATCGCAGGAAGGTGGCACGGCTGACAATGCTGTACAAAATCCTGCACTAACTTGTACAAGTCAGCAATAGCAGAATCCATTCAGAGCACTTAATACAAACGGAGCTCCTTCTTTCCCAGGACAATCAGAGACTGGAATAAGCTGTCTGAGGTAGCTGCAACAGCTCCATCTCTCCACATGTGCCAGTCGAGAGTGAACTAGTCTAATCCACTTAAAGATTTGTGTGTATTTATGTGTTGGTTTGTTTTTTCTTAACTTAGTTGTTCCTGTGGGACGCGGCATCCAGTTAGGGATCAACATGGGGACCTAACTGGCTGGGTCACTAAACTAGCTTAGGGGGTTTATCCGACCTGGAATCGCAACCAGTAATAGTGCCAATGAATCAGAGTGTTGATCGTGGGGCTCAACTGGGAGAAGAGAATGCACGCACACACACACACACACACGCATGCATGCACGCATGCACACACATTTATAAACCTACTCTTTAGGATCTTTATTAGAATTCATTTATTGGTCCTGTAAAACAATGCACAAAACTCCCATGCCAATATCAAAATCTCTGTTCTGAACTTGCTGTCAGTCAAACAGTACACATAGAACTTGACTGCAGCATTGCAGTACACCAATATAAAGCCGACATCGAACAACACCCAGGCCCTGCCATTTTCAATGGGATCACTCCAGTTAATGTCATGAAATAAGATCATGTACGAAACGTGTGGCGTTGTCAGTAGAAGAAAGGAAACACTTGCCATGATCAAGGTGACAGTCAGTGAAGACACCCTCTGGGGTCTGGAATCCTGGCTGGCTTGTTGTACTAGATGGCATTTTTTCATTGTAACTGATCTGAACAGGTTCCACAGAAGGACACAGTTGCTGATGACTAATGTCATGAAAGGTAAGAAACATAGCTGAACAAGGCCCGTCCAAGTCCAATACAGCTTGAAGTTGTGCATGCTACAATATCCCTTCTGAACTGAATATCTTTTTAGAAAGTGCCAATTAAAGAGAATGACAACCATGGTCACTATGCCAGCCGCCATTCGTGATTTCCTTCTTGTCCACACTGCATTGACATGGAAACAGAGAAGCACAGAAGCAGCTCTGAGCATGGTGAGTGACACCAGCATCCATGCTGACAGAGGCAGCGTGGTATGATAAATCAGTCTGTTGATTTTACACAGCCAAGTGCTTGAAGCCTTGAAGTACGTCACATCAGATCTGCTGTAAAGCCAGCGTTCCAAGGGCCCTACTATCAGCACCAGCTGATCAGACACGGCCATGATTGTGAAAAACACACTGTACGTAGAGGAAGGAAGACGATGCATGATCAGACAAATCATACCGTTTCCTAAAACCCCGAGTGTCAGTACAGTGGGGTCACCAACATTCCTAATAAATTTAACAGCAATCTTGTAGGGTCGGTTCAGATCATCCCACGTTGCTGAACTCGGTCTAGTTGCCATCTTGGAATTCAATTAATCAATCGATCAACTTTAATGTCTTTACAAGAAAGAAAGTATTTGTCTAGCATGCACATAAGCATAAAATACAAACATAAACATTTGTGTAAGACACAAATTTGTTTAGTGCATGAGCGCAGACTTTCATAAATATACTGAGTGGCATAAATTCCGCAAATTCGTTGTTTTTTAAAATCAGAAAAAATCAACCTTTTCACCAATCCTTGTGAATTTGTAATATGTTATTTTATATTCAGTTTCACATTCAGTTTCACATGTAATAACAATAATTATATTAGTCGTCTCTAAAACCTGAAGATGCAAAACGGTTATGAGCAATATAAGTGGGACCCTGTGCCATTTCAGCAAGAGACCATTGGAAATTGCTGTTGATTGCAGCCCAGGCATTACTTATGGCTTTTGTCTCTAATTTTGTTGAATTGTGGAAATGTCCAGGCTCTTGTTGTCTGTTGTTCTGTACACTTGGATTCTGTCGTGAATATGGCACTGCAAACATGTGAAGAGAGATTATGTAAAAATAAAAAGATGACATTTCTCTGTGAGTAGCGAAGTACGGTTATCTGCAGAGTTCTGTCTTGTCTGCTTTGTCAGTTTTTTAAAGGTTCTCTCATATTGTCCAATCTAATCAAGTGAAACAGACTGTTACTAGAGTGAGTCTTACTAAAGTGAACTGTTTAACTGATGAACATTCAGTAAACATTCAGTTGAGTGAAACCCATGACCTGTTTTGTTGGACTAATTTGTACAGTAATGAGAACATATTTTGACTGGTTTTGATACAGCTCTGATGCATGGCCTACAGCTACTGAAGCCATTTTCTACCAGATATTTTCAGATTGTGGAACTACTGATCAGTCTTACATTTTGTCCATTAGGTGTTCTGGTAGTTTTTGCGGTGCTCTGGAACCGATCTTGGAGACGTCTGCGGTGGATGACCCTGAAATGTCTTGGGCATGATTACCCTTAGAGCACTGATTGGTGCTTTACTGGGAGTGACAATCGGGTGCAATTTGCTCTGTCATTCTTTGCTGTTTTAGACGTCTTCGTCCTGTTCCTGAGTCCGTTTGTTTATGTCAAGTGGTGTATACGACCTGCATGATGAAGTCTGTAACGGTTCTGAGGATTGTTATTGTGATTGTGACTGTATTTCGGGTGTGTGTGCATGGTGTGTTTCAGTCAAGTTTGGATTCGAATGGCGGCCAACAACAACAAGGTACAGGCACCCTACATTACGATCGTGTTTGTCTTGTAAGCCTACGACCCCCAGTGATATGGACAATCTTTTTGTAGATCTTATACCTGCTGAACTTTTACCTGACTGTGCGAATGACAGAGCAAATGGAAGAGTGAAAGAGCGAAAGCGAGGACGAAGAGGAGGTGCGAGACGAAGACTGAGAAGAAACAAAGCAAACCCCCCACTTCCGTCAATCATTTTATCCAACATCTGATCCCTCAATCCAAATGGAAACAACTATAATCTTGACGAACGTCGTCCCAACTGCCAGAGTTAGGGGATTTTAGGAATGCCTGTTTACTTTGTTTGACATAGACTTGGTTGAGTGAGAAAGTGACGGATGAAAGTGTTGCGATTGATAGATTTGGAATGCCATACAGAATGGATAGAGAGTGTGAGAAAGTGGGAAAGAAAGAAGGTGGTGGCTTATTTTAATTGTGCCTGTATGAGAATGAACGATGGTGTGACAGTGCAAATGTGTCTGTCACAAGATGATTACAAGAAAATATTAAACCTGAAGATCTTTAAGATTTTTTGTTCTTTTCTGCAAGTTGCGGAAATTGTTTTGTCATCATGTCATCATTGCGTAATATTCAGCAAACTTATTTGAAATGACGTCATGAGCTTCATCCTTGAGTGATCAGCAGAGGGGGACGCTGTGGAGAAGGCTGCTATTGGATTTTGATCTCAGGAACTAACTAGTTGAGTTCTTTACGGAAAAGAAGTGAATAACTCACCTGTAGGAGGAGGTGTATCCAAGAATTCCGGGATCTCAGTGAAAACAGTTACTAAGGAATCTATCTGCTGACACGGACTGGCCTATCTTATGTGTTATGTGTCGTATTTGTCTTTGCATTGTTTCTCCATAGATTAGTCGTTTAGAGTTGAGCATGTTTATAGAAAATATATGGTTTTAATTTTGATACAATGTTAGTTAAAATGGTCTTGTTATTACGATGGGGAAAATACTTTAGTATGTGTGGTTATTCATTTAAGAATAATAAGAAAACATTGGAATTTGGAAAATGAAGGGCACACACAGTAGGCAGAACGGGGCTGTAAGATGGGTCAGTAATGAGCGGGGTCCCGTAACATTGTCATTAAACAGATAACGTATGAGTGTGTGCCACACTGTGTGTGCAGGCCTTTTCGTATCGTCTGTCGTTTGGACGCTACCACTACAACATCAGTATCTACCATTGCGTCACCACTAGATCGTTTGCTTGGCATAAGAGTCTGACTTTTATTGGAATGATCTTCGAGGAGAAGGTGCGTGAGGAAAAGGTGCCTAGGGTCAGGGAAGGAAGGACTTTGAAGAGTGGGGCAACGAACAGTCCAGCTCCCGACTACTTGTGCTCCTCAACCAACAGCAAGTGGACTTTGTATATTCAGTTAAGTCCCCTTCTGAACGGTTTTGTTCGCTTACATAATTCTAACTCTTTTGTTCGCATCCTGTTCATTGACTTTTCCTCTGCCTTCAATACTACCCAGCCTCATCTCCTGGCCCTGAAACTGTTAAACCTAAACGTGGACTCCAACCTCACTCTTGGGATTGTCCATTTCCTACTCAACAGAATCCATTCCATCCGCGTTAAATCTGTAACCCCTTCAGAACGTTCTACCTCTACTGGTGCCCCCCAAGATTATAAAAGCCTATCCTAAGCAAATTTTGACCAGTGTATGTCTAGACTACAATTCAACCCTTTTTGGCTCACTCGTGTTAACACGAAGTGAGTCTATTGTATGATAGTTGTTCTGTGTGTGTGTGTGTGTGTGTGTGTGTGTGTGTGTGTGTGTGTGTGTGTGTGTGTGTGTGTGTGTGTGTGTGTGTGTTGTGTGTGTGATCAAAAATTGAAGAAAAAAACACACACACCATTAAACTTTCCTCTTATGTACATATAGTTTGCTTTAATAAAACTTTTTTGTGTCCAATGTATGTGTTTGTGAACCTAATAAACAAACTCAATTACTATAACTTTAACTTTACGATTTGTTCTGTGTTCTGAAAAGAAGAAAATAAAATAATGTGCTGATTTACTTTTTCTCCCAATGGGGGAGATAGACAATGCCTATGCAAAGACAGCTGTTTCGTCTCCATAGTGAATGTTCAAGCTGAGCTAGAAGACTTTCTACAAGAGAATGGTTGTCCTCTTTGCACCAGATTGAAAGTCCACAATAAAAGCAAACCAGCACTTAATTCAAAGCAAATGGTAAAAATCTTATGTAAAATAACAACAATAATAATGTCCTAAAATTACAATCCCTCGAAGAGACTAGAAGAGATGGGATGCCATGTTGGTGGATCCAGTGAAGGATTCAAACAGTGGAGGTCATATAAATCGTAGTAAGCACCAACAGACACCTGGTGAGGAAAAATGTAGAGAGGTGTGCTTGAATCAGGTAGACTGATGCGCTTTCTTTCTTGGTAGTAAGATAATGTAAACGATCAAAAATTGAAGAAGAAAAAAAAACCCATTAAACTTTCCTCTTATGCATAGTGTGGAGAAACTCTGCGGAGAGCTGGACAACAGAGGGTCTTCAGAGAAGAAACCCCCCTTGATCAAGTGTTTCGGCCCTGAACTCCTTACATTCATGTCATGAATCTGGGTGCCCCTCTGCTGAATTTTTCTTTTCTTTTTTCCCAGGGGCTGCCGGGATTTGAACCCACACCGGTCACCCATCCAAGTTCTGACCATGGTCGATGCTGCTTAACCTGGTATTTTGTGTTCGTGGTCTTATCCAACGAGCTACGGGACTGGGCTACAGAGGGAAATTTAAGACTTATGAACTTCACTTTCATTCCTCCTCGCCCATATCCAGCTTGAGCTTTTCTCAGCTGTCTCAGACATTGCTTTCAAAGCTCTCGTTCTCATCTTTCCGGATATTGAGAGCTGTTTCATGAGGTTGTAGGCGGATGTGCCTACAAATCCCCTCGCTCCAACTTATACAGCAAGGACCTTGGTGTTGAAGCCAGATTTCCTCAAGCTGCTGGCAAGGTTGGCACACTTTTCAGTCTTGTAGATGTGCGCATCCTCCATTCTGCTTTCCCAAGGCACTGTCAGTTCGATCAGAATCATTTGTTTTGAAGAACTTGATTGGAGCACAATATCAGGTCTCAAGTTGCTCTTTTTTATGGCATCTTGAAACGTTTTCCACTCTGGAAGATCTGCTGAGCATTCCCAGTCTTCTGCACCTTCGTGCAAACTCTGCTTTTGTGTTCTGGCAGGTGCTGTAACTCTTGGCCATGATTTGCCATCTCCTGCAGAGTGGAAAGTTGCTTGTGGGGCTGGTGCAGGCGTTGGTTTTCTTTTGGCGGTACTGACTGCAATGGCAATATCTTTGAGGACTTGGTTGTGCCTCCACGTGTACCTTCCTTTTGATAGTGCCACTTTGCACGAGCTGAGGACGTGCTCTACAGTCTGTCTGCTCTGGCAGAGCGGGCATTTGGGATCATCTGAAAGTCCCCACCTGACCAGATTTGCACCGGAGGGCAGAAGGTCGTACACAGATCTGATGATGAAGCTGAGCCTCAGGGGAGTGATGTGCCATATGTCATTCCAGGTGAGGCTTCTTTGGAGTACATTTTCCCATGTAGTCCATTGTCCTTGCTGGCCTTGCTGGACTGCTTTCTGGACTCTGTTGGCATCTTCCTCTTTTCTCACTTCTTGAATGACCAAGTCTCTCCTTTCCTTTCCTTTGGTTTTTGACCACCACTTCATTTATGTTGCTCCAAGCCCGAGCTTGTTGGTCTGAGTATGCCCTGTTATTTCGCTGATTCTCAGGCTGTCTTTTGCTTCTTCCACTGCCTTTTGGACTTTCCACTTTGTGCCTGTCCTCAGTTGGGGTTGGTTCTCTTTCACAACCTTGTCCTCTGAGTCTTCAAGCATGGTTTGTAGCCTTGTTTTACCCACTTTGTATTCCTCAACAGGGATTTGAAGGGTAACTTCAGCTTTGCTTGGCGGTGGTACAATGCGACATTAGTGAGTCCCGGTGGGGCACCTAGCCATTTCCTTGTATATTTGTTGATCTTGGCTTCCATTGCTTCCACGGTGCTGGTGCAGATGTCATATATCAGGAGTGGCCAGAGGAGCTTTGGTATCAGCATGAACTGTAGGCACCAGACTTTGTATTTGCCTGCCAGGCCGCATTGGTCTATTGTCTCCAAGCCCTCCTTAGCCATTTGTTTGGTCTCATTTCCCCTTTTCGTGTCCTTTAGAGATTCGTCATACCATCTTCTAAGACTCTTGACTGGTTCATCTGAGACAGTTGGGATGGCTTGGTCTGCAATGCTGAATGTTACTGTTGGGGCTACCTTTCCTTTCCGCAGAGAGAGGCTTCTGGAATTCTTTGGTTTGAAGCTCATTCGGGAGGAGGCTACCAGCTCGTCTAGCTTGCTCAGCACTTTGTGGGTCTCATCGTCTTTTGTCGACAGCACTGTTGTGTCATCCATGAAGGCTTTGAGAGGAGGTATCTGGTAACCGTTCCCGAGGTCTGCTGACTCAGCATTGTTCATCGCAGCTTTCAAGATGACCTCCATTGCCAGGACGAACAGAATGGGGAAGACTGCGCAGCCCATGGCTATGTCGATTTCCAAGTTTACCCAGTTTGTTGTGTAGTCCTTCGTGGAGAACCTCATGGAGAAGCCATTAAACTTTCCTCTTTATATATATATATATATATATATATATATATATATATATATATATATATATATATATATATATATATATATATATAGCAAATAAATAAATAAACAATATTACACTAAAACTTCATGGCAGTCAATGTATTATATATATATATATATATATATATATATATATATATATGATATAGTTTGCTTTCATAAAACTTTTCTGTGTCCAATGTCTTTATTTGTGAACCTCAGAAACAAAACCAGTTAACGTTAACTTTGAGTAATGTTCCGTGGTCAAAACAAAACAATTTAAAAAAAAAAATTGTAAACATTATGTAAATTATATAAATTGTGCTGATTTACTTTTTCTCCCAATGGGGGAGGGACAGTGCCTTATGCAAAGACAGCTGTTTCGACCTAAGAGAAGGTCTCATCAGTTTGCATGATCGGCCTGCAATTTGACTGTCCAGTGGATGCCAACCTGAGCAAAAAAGACATTCTACAAGAGAATGGTGTCTTCTTTGCATCAAATCGAAAATCCATAATAAAAGCAAACCAGCACAAAGTTAAACCAGACATAGCAAAAATCTTATGAAAATCTTATGTAAAATGAACAAAATAATAATGTTCTGAAATTTTAATTTCAAAACCTAATAGAGATGATATCCAAATTAAGATCAAAGATTTTTCTTTCATACTATTTTTATCCTTAATTTGGATATCATCTCAGTAGTTGGCCCTCTCTAGTCATGTCTATTAGGTTTTGAAATTAAAATTTCAGAACATTATCATTTTACATAAGATTTTCATAAGATTTTTACTATTTCTGGTTTAACTTTGTGCTGGTTTGCTTTTATTATGGATTTTATGAGGAGATAGACAATGCCTACGCAAAGACAGCTGTTTCGTCTCGTGAAAGACTCTTCAGTCTGCATGTCGGCCTGCAAAGAATGTCCATAGTGAATGTTCAAGCTGAGCTAGAAGACTTTCTACAAGAGAATGGTTGTCCTCTTTGCACCAGATTGAAAGTCCACAATAAAAGCAAACCAGCACTTAATTCCAAACAAATGGTAACAATCTTATGTAAAATAACTAAAATAATAATGTCCTAAAATTACAATCCCTCGAAGAGACCAGAAGAGATGGGATGCCATGTTGGTGGATCCAGTGAAGGATGAAAAAATGGAGGTCATAGAAATCGTAATAAACAACCCAGACACCCGGTGAGGAAAAATGTAGAGAGGTGCGCTTGGATCAGGTAGACTGATGCGCTTTCTTTCTTAATAGTAAAATAATATAAACGATCACAAATTTAAGAAGAAAAAACAAGTGTGTGTGTGTGTGTCAAGTCAAGTCAAGTCAAGTCAAAATCATCTTTATTGAGGGTTAAAGAATAAGCTAACAAAGCTTTTTTTCATCCTGCCCTGTGTGTGTGTGTGTGTGTGTGTGTGTGTGTGTGTGTGTGTGTGTGTGTGTGTGTGTGTGTGTGTGTGTGTGTGTATGTGTGTGTGTGTGTTGCGCCCATTTTCCAGTCTCCAAACTATAACATTGCCATGTTATCCGGAAATAGAAGGCGTACATTGTTTAAACTTTGCATACATATAGATGACCAAGCAAGCTTTCAAATATTAATGACTTTGGTAATTAAATACTTAAAACAACACTGTAAGCAGATAACAAACAGATAACAGTTTATATTAGTGGGTTAGAGAGTATTCAACAGGCAACATGAGTTAAGAAAGTATTCCACAGTGAAAGCCTCGATAGCTCATTGCGTAGAGCTTCTGTCTCTCATGCGAATGGCTTCTGGGTTCGATTCTCGGCAAGGGCATTTTTAAAATAATATTTTTTTAGTTGTATCCATTAACGATACCTTCATTTGTACCTTAAACACCCTCGACATGTTTACGACCCTCAATCTCAGTCATTATAATAATTGACCATCTTGTACTTTAGACACCCCCCTCAATCGTTAGTTTGTTGTTGTTCCACATGTGCCTGTTCGAGTGAGCCTTGAAGGATTTGCCTCTTGTTATTACACTAAGATAGGAAGGATGGATAATGGGTTTCTTTAACAAGAAGTGGAAGATGTATTTATGCAATGTCTAAACCAGTGTGTGTGTGTGGTTTTGTGTGTGTGTGTGTGTGTGTGTGTGTGTGTGTGTGTGTGTGTGTGTGTGTGTGTGTGTGTGTGTGTGTGTGTGTGTGTGTGTGTGTGTGTGTGTGTGTGTGTGTGTGTGTGTGTGTGTGTGTGTGTGTGTGTGTGTGTGTGTGTGTGTCTGTTTTGGTGTGTGTGTTTGTATGTGTGTGGTGCGCGCGTGTGTGTATTATATGTATGTGTGTGTGTGAGAGAGAGAGAGAGAGGGAGAGTGTGTGTGTGTGTATGTGTGTGTGTGTGTGTGTGTGTGTGTGTGTGTGTGTGTGTGTGTGTGTGTGTGTGTGTGTGTGTGTGTGTGTGTGTGTGTGTGTGTGTGTGTGTGTCTGTCCGTTTCTGTGTGCTCGCTCTCTTCCACACACGCAATTTTCCTTGCAAGTAAAACACTGGTGTGATTTATGGCCTTCACAGAGAATGATTCATCGGTTTTCCTCTTCTCTCCCCTCCATCGTTCACCAAGCTGTGATTCATTACAGTGATGCTGTCACCGTTTGGCGCAGTGGGTTAACCTTACAGAATGTCACACCAAAATGGTGATAGATACATCTTCTTTCCCAACACATTAGCACACATTTATCAAGTGTATTGAACTTCTTGTTTCATTTTATTCTCTACATTTTATTCTTCAAGCCTCTACGCTAAGCAATCAGACAGGCATCTGTTTTGAGATCCCCTCTGTGCTTCAAGACATGGTTGTTGATAAACAAGTGTTTGCACGAAGATTGTTTAGTACAGCTTTATCATGTGACACTTTTAGATGCTTTAAACATCTATATTGTACATTGCGATCGTAGCTATAAACATTTCATGTGCCTTTGCAGGTTTACCAACAATGCATTATAAATGCAGAGGGTGATATTTTTGTTTTAGTACATTGCACGAGTACTCGACCTGCAAGCTACACATTATCATAAATTGTAGTTAATGTATTTAAAACGGCATCCGACACTTTGGGGAGATTGTTTTAAAAGCCATTGTGGCATGCATGGTATATAAACAGAACAATTTCAGACGGTGTCTCTGTTGGTACTTATTATTATTGATTGAGATTTACTGTGTGTGAGCCAGAATGTGTCCGAGCCATTAGTGAGGATATTGATCACTGCGTGATATTTCCCAAGAACGCTGGTGTGATGTACTCCGTTTACCTGCAGCGTTGTTGTAGCTTTTCTTATTGTGTAGCCTAACCTCTAGCTACCGTCGCCTGTCTCCTTGGTTGTCATTTGTTTGACTCATATCGATTATTAGCCACAGTTCTTCAACGAGCCATGTACTTTAATTCTTCTAGCGCCATGCATTTCTTTCTTTTTTACATTCTTGGTTGTCCGTTGCATCTCTACCGACAAGAGGGGAATAACATGTTTTGTTGCATTGCTTTAACATTAAAAAAACAAAAACTTGTGACAGAAGCTCTAAACAAAATAGACAAACACATGTCAGGGTGCTTGGAATTGAATATACTTGCATTTGGTGGGAGTGTAGAGTGATGTCTTGGATGAATGTATTCAACCGTGGTACTAGAAGAGTTCACTTGCAAAGCATAAATAGACCGATTCTGATGCTAGTGTGGGTGGGTGTATGTGTGTGTGTGTGTGTGTGTGTGTGTGTGTGTGTGTGGTGTGTGTGTTATGTGTGTGTTATGTGTGTGTGGTGTTTATGTGCGTAGGTGTGTGTGTGTGTGCGCATGTGTGTGTCTGTGCGTGCGTGCGTGTCTGTGTGTGCGCGCATGCGTGCGTGCGTGTGTGAGTGTGTGTGTGTGTGTGTGTGTGAGTGTGCGCGCGCGTGTGTGTGTGTGTGTCAGGTATGTGTGCGCGCGCGTGTGTGTGTGTGTGTGTGTGTGTGTGTGTGTGTGTGTGTGTGTGCGTGTGTGCGTGTGCGTATGTGTGTGTGTGTGTGTGTGTGTTAATATGTGTGTGTGTGTGTGTGTGTGTGTGTGTGTGTGTGTGTGGTGTGTGTGTGTGTGTGTGTGTGTGTGTGCCGTGTGTGTGTGTGTGTTCGTGTGCGTGTGTGTACATGTGTGTGTGCGTTTGTATCTGCGCACGTGCGTGCGTGTATATTTATAAAAAGAAGGGGGGGAGGGTGAGGGTGGGAGTGAGGATGGTAGTGGGGGAGGATATTTGAGGAGTAGGGGATAGGGAAGAAGATGGTGAAGAGATAAAAAGATAGATCATGTACGTCGTTTCATTCAGAACAAGTGTGCCGCCTATTTCGTCATACCATCACGTCATTCAAAACTTGCGTCATCCATTCATTGCTTTTCTACGTCACTCCATTCACTAGAGTCATAGACTTTTTGCTCAGTCCTAATAATACCTTTTGTTGATAAACAAATCGTGTCTTTAGTTTTAGCATAATTATTGGTTTTAATTTAGAAGAAACATTTCTTCATTAAATAGGGTTTAATTGTCACTTCATTTTTCATAATTGTATTGACTTATCCTACATTTTCACTTTTTATAGAGAGAGGAGAGAGGGTAGGGAGAGGGTGATATGTGTGTGTGTTGGGGTGGGGGGTGGGGGGTGGGGGGGGAGTGTTGACAAGGCAAT
>JAGGCT020002633.1:12500-17129 GCA_017654935.2 Phymorhynchus buccinoides | reverse complement strand
GGAGAAGTATGTTAAAATTACGTATCTAATTATTACTTTAGTTTTTACTGCATTGGCACCAAAATGTACTGACATTATGCCAAATATGGTGGGTTTTTTTAAATACCTAAATATTATCGTCATAGTCCCAATAGTTCCTGAGATATTAAGTCATTTGTGCGTCTCTGGGTCTTGGCCATGAAGCACGGTAAAGGTTAAGAAAATGATCCTTGTCTGACCCGAACCCTATCCACTATCTCCGAGAATGTCAAAATGCTGCTTCTCTTTGAACATGTTCAATGCGGAAATGTTAATGGGGAGGGTAGGGAGCTAACCTACAAGATAACCAAACTTTAAAACCCTATGAGAAGAAAACCCCCCAGAACCGAACGCTCTTTTACAAAGTTTACACACACAAAAATCAAGTGTTGTCATGTCTCTCCACAGACCAATCAACATGAAGCTGAGAGTCGTTGGCCTCCTGACCGTTTGGGCATGCGCACTGGCCATCACGTGCGTCCTGGCGGCGCCTGGCGTGTCTGGCAGCAATTCCGAGGACTCTGATATCCTGGATGACACCTACCGCAAAGCCCTCATGCTGGACAGCTGTGAGTGGGGAAGGACACGAACAATTGTGCATTATCTCTCTCTCTCTCTCTCTCTCTCTCTCTCTCTCTCTCTCTCTCTCTCTCTCTCTCTCTCTCTCTCTCTCGCTCTCTTTGATTCTCTGTCAATTATTTCATGTGCCACTTTTTGTTTCATTTTCCTGACTTGATTGTTTTTATGTCGATATTTCTTTGCCTGATGCATGGTGTGAGTGTGTGAGTGCGAGGGCCAGATGCAAAGAAGCTATTGTAGCTTATCCTTTTTACCCCCAATAAAACATTCGTATTCGTCAAACATCTCTCTCTCTCTACTCTCTCTCTCTCTCTCTCTCTCTCTCTCTCTCTCTCTCTCTCTCTCTCTCTCTCTCTCTCTCTCTCTCTCTCTCTCTCTCTCTCTCTCTCTCTCTCTCTCTCTCTCTCTCTCTCTCTCTCTCTCTCTCTCTCTCTCTCTCTCTCTCTGTCTCTCTCTCTCTCTCTCTCTCTCTCTCTCTCTCTCTCTCTCTCTCTCTCTCTCTCTCTCTCTCTCTCTCTCTCTCTCTCTCTCTCTCTCTCTCTCTCTCTCTCTGTCTCTCTCTCTCTCTCTCTCTCTCTCTCTCTCTCTCTCTCTCTCTCTCTCTCTCTCTCTCTCTCTCTCTCTCTCTCTCTCTCTCTCTCTCTCTCTCTCTCTCTCTCTCTCTCTCTCTCAGGTGACTTAACTAATTATTGTTTTTCCTAGTTTCCTTCGTGGTTTATGGCTTTGCGTTTACTTTTTTTTCCTTTACTTATCTCAGATGCCAATGGCCTAATCATTAAACCATTTGGTTCATTGTTCTCTACGGTAGTGTAGTGTCTGATCGATGGTCGGTCCCTGTAGCGTTGACTTTTGGAGTTTGGTCGGGGGCGTTGACTCGTTCATTTAGTAGTATATTCATTTATATATATATATGCTCCTCACAAAAAGTCAAGCAACAAAACTTATCACTGCAAATCCACTTTAATCATAAATCGTAGGTAATTTTTTACTGTTGCAATTTCATCTTCAACATTTCATTAAGTGAAACTGAGTAAATCACATAACAGATTCATCTCAATCTCAGGATACTGAGCAACAAAAGAAATGGGTGCCAAAAACAGAGGTGAAATAAAGCCAACTGCCAATTTCAAATTCAAAGATAGCAGTGCGCAAACAGTTCATAGCGTCATTAATAGCGAGTGTGACCTCCGTGGGCATGAATACAGGCTTGGAAGCGGCGTGGCATTGAGGCAATGAGTCCATCCAGCTGGATCTGTGGGATGGCTCCTCATTCCCTAACCAGGTCTGCTTCCAAGGCATCCAGTGTCTGGGGACGGGCGGGCATGCCGTAATCAGCTCACCTAAGCATGTCCCATGCCTTGTTCAATCGGGTTGATGTCAGGGAACTGGGGTGGCCAGTCAAGATGGGCGATCAACTCGCTGCTGATGACATGAGCCCTGTGACATGGCGCGTTGTCGTCCACAAAAACAAAGCTAGCACCATGCTATTTCATCAGGGGGATCACTTGAGGTCTGGTGATGTCATTCAAGTAGTGCATAACGTTCACGGTGCCCCTCCGGATGACCCCTACATGGGTACGTCCTCCAGTCCAAATGCCACCCAGACCATCAGATTGCCACCTCCATAACGGGCATGCTCAGCAACAGCAAAGGCCAAACATCTCCCCCCAGGCCGTCTTCACACTTGCTGACGCCCATCATTAAAATCCAAACGCATCGTTTCACATTAAAAGCTAGCCCGTGCATTTTCAAAGGGTGACAAACACCAATTTGATTTTGTTGCTTGACTTTTTGTGAGGAGCATTGTCACAGTATTCTTGCTCAGTTTCCAGATGTAAGCCCGAAATGTTAAATCAGTCCACGGGTTTGACTTTGTTAGGCCAACAAGGCTAATCACTTTGGCATTCCCTCCTGTGATGTGGGCCTGTCATTGCCTCCTGTGATGTAGAATAGGCCTAATAATCTAATGATTAATTGCGCTTTTTTTTGCTGAATATTTCCCGGTCATTGGATCTCTGTCTCTTTTTCTGTCTAGCTCTCTCTGTCTCCCTGTCTCTCTCTCTCTCTCTCTCTCTCTCTCTCTCTCTCTCTCTCTCTCTCTCTCTCTCTCTCTTCTCTCACACTCTCTCTCTCTCTCTCACACTCTCTCACATACTCTCTCTCTCTCTCTCTCTCTCTCTCTCTCTCTCTCTCTCTCTCTCTCTCTCTCTCTCCCCCCCCCTCTCTTTCTCTATCTCTCTCCCTTTCTTGACCCCCTCTCTGTCTTTCATTCACACACACACGCACAGACACATGCATACACTCGTACATTGAGCGCACACACTCATATACATGCATAGCCTACATTATGCATACATACATACATACATACATACATACATACATACATACATACATACATGCATACACAGCTTTTTTGTAAGTATGCATCATTGTACAAAAATTTTCAAACAAAATTTAGCACTAACAATCACAACAACCTCCTACTCTTTATCCACCCACCTCTCTCTCTCTCTCTCTCTCTCTCTCTCTCTCTCTCTCTCTCTCTCTCTCTCTCTCTCTCTCTCTCTCTTCTTCTCTCTCTCTCTCTCTCTCCTGTCTCTCTCTCATTCTCACTTGCACAATGCATTTGCTCCGAACCTCACATACATACATACACACATACATACATACATACATACATACATACATACATACATACATACATACATACATACATACACATACATACATACATACATACATACATACATACATACATACATACATACATACATACATACATACATACATACATACATACATACACACATACATACATACATACATACATACATACATACATACACACATACATACATACATACATACATACATACACACATACATACATACATACACATACATACATACATACATACATACATACATACATACATACATACATACATACATACAAATGCGTACATACATACTTGTGCGTGCAGGCACGTACGCACACACGAATATACATAATAATAATATACAAATGCTGTTTATTTAAGTTAAAACTAATACTCTCTCTCACACACTCTCTCTCTATTTATCTATCTATCTCTCCCCCCTCCCCTCTCTCCCCCTCACCACCTATCTCTCTCTCTCTTCCAGGGATGAACGCCCTCTGGGGCCCAGTCGACGTTCCCTTCGTCGACGAAGACGACCTCGACGATGATGCTGACGACGACAATGACACCTTCAGTCGTCGTCGTCGTCTTCTGGCCGGCGTCCACGCCAAGTACCCAGGCTCCGGCAGACGGTTCCGCAACCGACCCCGGGTGTTCGTCCCCAGGCGCAGACTCGGCCGACGCCCCGGCTCCCGCAACAACGTCAGCCCTTACTGAGCGTATGATCAGACCACCCATCATGTAACATTCGTTTTCGCTGACCCCAATTCCCAATTAGCTAAGAGCATGAGGAATTGCGATGTACTGAAGTACACATTTCGACCCAAAAAAATGTTATGCTACGTTTAAGGTCCGCTTAATCTATCGAGTATGTTCTTCTACTAGTACGCGGGCTTAGTCAGACAGCCATTGGTGAACTTTCTGTAAGCCTGTTTTATTAAACTATCGGTGATTGCGGTGATGGTTGTTCATAGAACTTCGTTATTGCACGTGCATCTTGTCGTTTCAGTCCAAATAAATCATTAACTAGGAAATGGAAAAACATGGTGCGCTGATTTGAAAAGAACGCCATTGTTACTCCCTATTTCATGGAGAGAAAAAAAACCTCGTACAATATGATCGCTTTAACTGAACTTTGCTTCATTTCATGAGATAATTGGCATGGGCTTCTTACCGCCCATGGGCTTTTTACCCCGTCTTACCCTATCTTCGTTATCACCAAAACAAAGGTGGTCGTCTGGACCACCAACCTCAATGACCTGTAAATACCACAAAAAAGAGATCCCCATTACTCAATAATTACCTTCGTTATCACCAAGACAAAGGTGGTCGTCTGGACCACCAGCCTCAATGACCTGTAAATACCACT
>JAGGCT020002633.1:0-2500 GCA_017654935.2 Phymorhynchus buccinoides | reverse complement strand
TGAATAAGATTCTGCGCGTGCGTGCGTGCGTGCATGTGTGTGTGTGCATGTGCGTGCGTGCGTCTGTGTGTGTGTGTGTGTGTGTGTGTGTGTGTGTGTGTGAGTGAGTTATGTTGCTGTTGTTCTTGTTTTCAAATTGGTGAACAAGAATCTCCTTCCCATCTTCTCAGATCAGAATGAATGCCAGTGTCGTCTGTTTCCTGGCTGTGTGCGCATGTGCAGTGTTGACTTCCGGTGTCGTGACGGCGTCTGGTAGACTGCTGGCGGATGGCTTTGCACAACCAGATGTCTTGGGGTCAGCGCCACAGATGATCTTCAGATTACAGACTCGTGAGTGTGGAATCAAAAGCCCTCTTTCTTTCTGTCTGTCTGTCTGTCTGTCTCTCTAGCTCTCTGTCTCTCTCTCTCTCTCTCTCTCTCTCTCTCTCTCTCTCTCTCTCTCTCTCTCTCTCTCTCTCTCTCTCTCTCTCTCTCTCTCTCTCTCTTTCTCTATCTCTTTCTTTCTCTTTAAGTAATGTACAAATGGAGAGCTGAAATGAATCTTTAAAGACCCCCCACGTCACGTGTCACATTCCCTCTTATGCTAGGAAGATTTATTAAGATTTCTTACCAGCTATAAGAGGGAAAACACATACAAACCGTAATTTTGACACGTGACATGGTGGGTCTTTAAGAAACCCCTCTCTCTCTCTCTCTCTCTCTCTCTCTCTCTCTCTCTCTCTCTCTCTCTCTCTCTCTCTCTCTCTCTCTCTCTGTCTTTCTCTTGTAGTAATGTACAAATAGAGAGATGAAATGAATGTTTGAGCAATCTGTATAAGCAGACATTTTACACAAATAAAACATGTTGTTCATTCTCAATTTGATTTGTATAAATGTGGACATGCTTCAACCTGATCTATAGTGCTATACATTAGCAGTGGGCATTGAGGAAGGGAATTGAATCTTAACCGTGAAACTGCCACGCGGAAGCAATAAGTATCCGTGTTCAAAATATTATCTTTCTTTTTTCAAAATCTCCTTTACGGTTATATAATGTCCATTCCTATCATGGTCTCTAATAATAGTCCCAGACCAGTTATGGATAGACAATGAGTTTTTGCTTAAACAAGAGGCAAAGCCTTCAAGGCTCACTCGAACAGGAACATGTGGGACAACAACAAACAAAGATTGAGGGAGGTGTATAAAGTACAAGATTGCCAATACAATTTTAAAGTACAAATGAAGCTATTGTTAATGGATATAACTAAAAACGTCTGTGATTTGAGGACGAGAGTTGGCGTTGGGGAAGGTCTAGTGCTGCAGCCAATGGGCGTCCTCAAAGGCGAAATTATATGCGTATGTAGAATTATCTAGCCTTTATTGCTTTTGTTGTGTTGTTTGTTTACCCTCATTTTAAGGGGCTATGACCTTTACGAATAAAATATCCGAATCTCTCTCTCTCTCTCTCTCTCTCTCTCTCTCTCTCTCTCTCTCTCTCTCTCTCTCTCTCTCTCTCTCTCTCTCTCTCTCTCTCTCTCTCTCTCTCTCTCTCTCTCCCTCCCTCCCTCTCTCTTAATCACTTAAACAATGATAATATTATGTCAACGACCCTTTAATAATAGATCAACAAAGATCAGCTGATAATATATTAGCTAATCCAGATGTTGCCAATGTTTTCCTTTTTGCTGACCTATGGAGTCTATGTTGCCTTAATACGTAATTACAGTGCACCTGTTTGGCACAGGAATCTCTTTTCTAGGCCAAGCCGAACCGAAAATACCAATTGTTGGCATCATTTGATGTTTAGCTAGCAGCTTGAATTCAAACCAAAGCTCGGAGCTATTAGTATTAGTGCAAAGTGTGCTGATTTTAAGAGAAACAAGAGGCGACGCCGTCAAACCTGGCTCGTTAGCATGTACAGACATACAGACAGGCAGGCAGGCAGGCAGGCAGGCAGGCAGACAGACAGACAGACATGATCGAGTTACCACACACACACATCAGTAACTGGGAGTACAGGTTATATGGCTCTGTTACCTTGCTCTTGTTATTGTTCTTCCTGTAGTCTTTCGTCTTATTCTTCTTGAAAAAATCACAATGACAGATTCTAAGAATAGGCCTGGCCTAAAATCTCAATCCTTAGCGTAATAAAGTTGTCAAGTGTCAAGTGTTGTTGTTGTTGTTGTTGTCGGGGGTTTTCCTGCTCTTCTTTTTTCTCTTTTCCTCCTCCTCCTCATGCTCAACTTCTCCTCTTCTTGCTGTACAGTGCTGGAAACTATTCGTCAAACGCTTGACATCATCGATGACACCTCTGATGACAATGGTGATGATGATGATGATGATGATGACACCTTCACTCGTCGTCAACGTCTTCTACGTGGTTTCCATCCCAAGTACCCGGGTCCAAGGAGACGTATTCATGATGACCTCAGATCACGTGATGTCCTCCCCGGAGAACATCGGCCAGCGAGAAGATCTAGGCCACGTGACATGGTCCGCCATTATTAACTCAATTGCTAAA
>JAGGCT020002631.1:7500-44935 GCA_017654935.2 Phymorhynchus buccinoides | reverse complement strand
TCCTTAACTGTGAAGTAATTGCGACATGATAAATACATACATTTTTTAACAGCAGTAACACTACTAACAAAACTTTGTTCCACTTAACCACAGATTGAAGAATCTGTAACCATGAATAAAAAATACCAACTCAGTATAGCAGTATATTTATAACTAATATTGGAGAAAAATAATCCTTCTCTATTTGGAATACATTTACATAAAATTTAACACAATTCAAAAACCCTCTTCATAATCATCATGCAATGTCAAAACTTCCATCAAAGTATGATTAGTATGCAGCTTTGCTTCTTCTAAACTTGCAAATAATTAAAAAAAAAACCCGGAAAGGACAATGAAGAGATCACCAGGCCTCTAGATGCCCAAGACTACCTGACCTGACCTGAATAAAGTCAAAACATCAGCATTATCTTGTTCTTGTCATCATCATTGGTCTACACAACAAAAAACAGCAACACCAACAACCAGTAAGCACAACAGAACAACAACTACAACTAATACAGTAGTAGTAGGATTTTTATCAAATATAATTATTTAGACAGCAGAATTTAATGTCAAGTCATGCCTCACAAATGTCAAAATCGGATCATAGTGAATCAAATTGTATGCAGTGTGGCGGCCCCTTTAGACTTTTGTGGATGACTATGACTCTTCAAGCTAGGAGACTTTTCTTTGGTAAAGGTAAAGATGTGCCACCCCCCCCCCCCCCCCCCCCCCCCCCCTACATTTCTCAGTTAATTGTATTTTTCCGTTTTTGCCTTTCTTACCATACATAAAGCTGTATTTTAGGAAGATTTTCAGCTAATTACCTCTTTGGAATACTAACCCTAACCCTAGCCCTAAACCTAACCCTACCCCCCACTATGTACTGCAGTACACAGCGATTTGTCACAGTTGTGGTTCGTTGCGTTTTGCCGTCTTTTAGGGTGGGGAGTAGGGTTAGGCTTAGGGCTACGGTTAGGGCTAGGGTTAATATTCCAATTCGCAGCCACACCCTGGCTTGTTCAGGTCGCAGAATACGAGACCAGCAGTCCAAGGGGAGCGAATATATGTTAGGCCGTCAGGTGGCAACCAACCGAGGAGACACTGCACTGCTGCTGAGTCACTTCGGTGGAGTTCAGTGGAGCCTGTTCAGGACACCACCTACTAAGCCCCCTACTGACAGCACTATTCTCTTAGTCGCGTAGCCAGCGTGAGTGAGGTTCTCCTCCGAGGGCGCCACCATGACCGTCCACCAACAGCTCCCCAGAACAGACTGATCCCCATGACCTTTTTTCTTTCTTCACAGAATTTTGCAATGTTAATTTAAAAGAAAAAACTTCCTTCTAATCAAGAAAGCCATCTTTTGGCAACCCCACCCCCCATCCAGCCCATCCTTAGAGACACATTGTCACATAATAGAAACACAATAGAGGTATGAACACTAATCACATTATAAGGCGCAGAGCTCTCAGTTTGGGGAAAAGGTAGCAGCGCCATATTATTGGCCACTGTAAGTAGGGTTATTAGCGTTGTTGGTCAGCATCCAAAAGGGCATTCACTCTTGCAAAAGGCAGCCATTCAATGGCCTCAAATAGGGTTATTGGCGAGAGTTATGCCCTTGTTTGGTCAGTACTCAAGCATCTTCCCCCGCCCACCAAGGGCATTCACTCTTGCAAAATGTGGCCGTTGCAGTGGCCAATAGTCCGTAAAATATGGTACACACATTGTTCTCCGCTCCTTCTCTTAACTCCCCACCCCCCACCCCTACCACCTTCCCCCCTCACTTTACTGGCAATGTTCTAAAGTCAAAATGGCCCCTCCCTTACAGGCCACCCAGACTCGATTACTCACATCGACAGTCAGGGTTGTGGGCTTGTCCAGGAGGGGACAACCCTGGCACAGATTGCGCTCAAATTTGAGGTGCCCCCCCATGAAACTGACCACATGGATGCTGGAGTTGAGCTGGTCGGCAATCAGCAGAACCGGCTGCCTTTCGAGGTTGAAGAACAGTACGTCGGTCGGTTGGCAGCCCTCTGTCGGGGGCTGGTAGGTGCTGATGGGCGCTTCCATGGGTTTTTCGTACAAGCGCACTTTGCTTGAAGACGTATCACTGTAGGCTTCTTCCACTACCGCAAAATACTTCTCGTTGCTGTCCACATCAAAAGCTCTGCCACCGGCAACGCGGACAGTGAACTCTAGCATCTGCTCTTGCGCGAACGGCTCGACGGATGTAACCATCACTCTTCGGATTTCGGCCTCTCCGGACAGATGGCTGGTCAGCATGAAGTTGGCCGATGTCGCTGATTTGTTGAACATTTCCAGCTGGCCTATCCGCGGGTCGCGGTTCATGCACAAGCCTGGCGCGAAACGTTTGTAGCTCACCCTCCCCATCCGGTGATCGCTGCAGGTGAGCACGCACTCCCCCGACTCGGTGAAAACCTGGCAGGGGGCCATTTTGTTCGTCCCCAGCTGATCGTAGGAGACGTAGAGACCTGGTATTTCGCTGTCGCGATGGCACAGAGAGAAGACCTCTGTCTCTGGATCTTGTGAGCATCGGAATCGTAGCAACACCCTCATTTCCATTTTCTTCCAGCTGAAGCACCCCAGGTCACACGTTGTTGGATTTTCCATGTAAATCAGCAAATCGTTTCTGATGATGGAGTGAAGATTGGGTTGTAGGGCCGGTCTCGTTCCATTGGTCAACTTTGTCAAAGCATCTACATCTGACTGCTTGCCCCGCTCACTTTTCATCTCCGCGGCAACAGACAAAACGCTTCTGGTTGCTCCGGAGTTTAGGGCTTCATCAACCATGTCAACCAGGTCGCACAGCTTTCTTTTGTTGTTTTGAATCTTTTTAAGATCGTCCGCGATTTTCGTGGTCATGTCCCTGTACTTGGCCCCCAAGGTGTTCAGCTGTTTTTCCATATTTTGCTGCGAAGCCTTCACTATGGCATTGTGCCGCAATCGAACCTGCCGTTCCACCACAAGTCTCTGTTTGTCCAAGGAATCCTTCTCCACTGTAAAAGGTTGGGCATTTGCTTTGAGGGTGGAAACAGCCTGCTCCAGACGCTGTTTATTCAACTTCAGTTCCTGCTTTTTGGCCTCAACTGCTGAACTCAAGTTTTCCGTTGTGTGGTCCTCATGCCTGGTTAGCTTACAGTTCAGGCAGATGGGCGCCTCACACTGCAAGCAGTATAATTCCAGCAGCTTAGAAGAGTGAACATCACACTTGTCTTGCGCCGCAGACACTGCAGTCTTGATGTAGAAATTGGTTTGAAGATGCTTGGCTCCACCCGCGGGAAGAGTAGTGGTCTTGCGGCATACGGGGCAGGGGAAGGTCGAGTGTCCATGAGCTAAGTGGTCGATGCACTGCTCGCAGTAAGAATGATGGCACGACAGGAACTTGGGCTTCCTGTCGTCTGTGAAATCCTCCAGGCACACTGAGCATGTTTTCTCATCGATGCCGCCTGATGTTGATGTTGATGTTGATGCCATCGTCACTGGGGATAACAGTAGCTCTGAAAGGGAAACGCAGTACAATTTTCAATTCAGTTAATTTTTAAAACCCATCTTGGGTGCATCCATGAGGATGAACAGTGTGTGAAAGAGACATGGCCCCCACATACAGTCCAAAAAACAAATGTAAGCTACCATGCATTGTCGAACGATCGGGACACACACATACACACATATGCATGCGTACGCGCACACATGCACATGTACATGCACACGCATACACACACACATACACACACACACATACACACACATTCTCTTTCCCACACATACATCAGCTTCACACAGTATGAATGTGTCAGTACACCAAACACTAGGTCACACAGAAACCCAGACATTGTTGTATCAAACAACACTTAAGGTAAGGCTCTTGGAAATGTCCATGTTAGTCAGCCACACAGAAAATGGGATCAAAGACAGCGTGGGGGGGGGGGGGGGGGGCGGAAGCCTACCTAGAAATAAAAATTAAAAAGAGGGGGGGGGGGGGGGGAGAAGAAAAAACGAAAAAAGAAAAAGGAAAAAAAGAGAAAAGGAACAAGGAAAAAAGGACGGAAGGAAAAAAGAAAAGAAAGACTTAAAAATGAAGGTGGAAGTGGTGGTGGGTTGCATGATGAGTGAGCACGATAGCGGAGAGCGGATGAATGACATTGACTGGGTGTGGTGTGAGAGTTACAATGAGCAACTTAGCAGGCTCTTTTGCCCACCAGGTGTCATAACGCTCGAGTGGGGATAATCCTCTCTATATTCTTAGTTGGGGATAAAGAAAGAGAGAGAGAGGGAGGAGTCCCACCCTCTCTCTCTCTCTCTCTCTCTCTCTCTCTCTCTCTCTCTCTCTCTCTCTCTCTCTCTCTCTCTCTCTCTCTCGCTACGCCCAACTAAGAAAATCGCGTGATAAGCCCCTAGTTGATTGACTGCCCCCTGGCGGTCAAATAATCGCCATAAGTCGACCATTACATGTATTTGTTTTAATGTAAATTTATGTTTCATATTTTTATTTAATATTTTTATTTTGATATATCTCATCTTATTTAATTTTACATGGTAGAAGACAAGTTTCCATGTGCGTTGTACAATGCCAATGGACAATAAAGAAACTTATGACTTATGACGTATGAGGAGGACTCACCCACAAGCACATATATACTGTGTACGCACTGTACATAACACACACACACATCTGGAGCAAATTCGCGCGATCCCGGATTTATTGATTACCAGCCGCAAACAAACAGAGCGAAGCAGGAATTGTTTTCAGTGGATTCTGAAGCCGACTGTCTATCTTATCTATATATCTATGTGAACACGATAACGTTTGAACGGAAGGACCTAGGACGCTCAAATTGTGCATGCGGATAGGTACTAAGAATATATAGGCCAAGTTCGAAAATCAGGTTATAACTGACATAAGTCAAAGGTCAAGGTCACTGGAACCACAAATGCTGCCGAACACCTGGCACGATAACGGAGGGACCTAGGGGTGGACGCTCAAATTTTGCATGCGGGTAGGTACTTAAGATATCTAGACCAAGTTCAAAATGAAGGTCATAGGTCAAGGTCACTGGTGCCAAAAGAGCACCTGGCACGATAACGATTAAACAGAGGGACCTAGGACGCTCACATTTTGCATGCACATAGGTACTAAGAATATCTCTGCAAAATTTAAAAATGAAGGTCATAGGTCAAGGTCACTGGAGCCAAAAATGCTGCTCAACACCTGGCATGATAACGTCTGAATACAGGGACCTAGGAGTTGGACACTGAAAGTTTGCTTGCGAATAGCTACTAAGGATATCTAAACCAAGTTGGAAAATCAAGGCCATAGGTCAAAGGTCAAGGTCACTGGACCCGAAAATGCTGCTGCGCTGTTGGTGGTCTAGCGTCTTAACGCTCTAGTCAAATCTATTTTCAGCGCTAAAACCCTACCCACTGCCATGCTCCCGATTAATATTGAGTGAAAGGCCTAACGTACATGCCATGCGCTGTTAGTCACATTCACAGGCTAAGTGGGTCTAGGCCTCCTCCTCCTTCTTCTTCTTAGGCAGCCAACTTCACTGCATTCAAGATTCTGCTGCACTCTAAGGGGTAGTATGGGAGAAAAAAACTTAGAAAGAAAATAAGTTCAGCAAGGATAAGAGTAGTAAGTGATATAAAAAATATAATTATGGGGAGAAAATAAAACCCAAGATAGTCAGGGATAATTGAAGTAGCCTACATTCCTGTGTAGATCTTTCGGGAGAAAAAACAAACCTACATAAGTCGCGCTCAGAAGAGTATCTAAAACTACCTAAATTACCCTCGACTATCTTGGGCTCTAGTCGGCTAAGGCGAAGAAGGAGATCTAGGGTTTCAGGCATGCATTCTTCTTCTTTCCCTTCTTCTGTGGTGATGGCCAGCTTCTTTTCATAGAAGTAAATGCACACACTTTAGGGGGTGGCCAAAGTAAAAGAAGCAGAAGGGGGAAGGGGGGATGCAGCAAAGACAACATACTACTTAGTCTACTTGAATATACGGACCGAATTTACTTGGGTCCAGTAGAGGGGGGAAATATCAGATACAGCAAACAAAATTAAATTCCTAACTCTGGACTGGGATGGGGGATATCTACAGGGAGCATCCATTCTTCTTCTTCTCTTCTTCTGTGGTGGTGGCCAGCTTCTTTTTATAGAAGTAAATGCACACACTTTAGGTGGTGACCAAAGAAAAAGAAGCAGAAGAGAGAGAAAAGAAAAGCAAAGACAGAAATTCAGCTATCACACAGTGTCATAGTCTACATGACTTTACTTGGGTCCAGTAGAAAAATACAAGATGCAGCAAATACAGAAGACTAAGGGGAGATTTGATAAATGTTTACAAGATATTTCAAGGCACTGACAATACTAACAAAGGCTTGTTTCACTTGTCTAACGAAATAAGAACCCGTAATAGCGAACTTAAAATCCTAACCAGGTACAGCAGAACTAACATTAGAAAAAACTTTTCTTCTAACAGTCACCCAATATTGGAACAACCTCCCTGCACATACTAAACTGACCTCAGATACAAACAAATTAAAAAACCTCCTAGACAGTGATCCAATAATTGCCCTGTTAAAGTACGTTCATGATTAGTGCATCAATATGGATGCTAAAAACCGCCACAGCAATTGCCAAACACTAACCAAAAGGAAGGGCGCATTGGCTGCAAGGCCTGGTCGTCCTAATACCTGACCTGACCTGACCTGACCTCAGCAACAAAATAAAAAATTCCTATTTCTGGGCTGAGATAGGGATATTTACAGGGAGCTGCCGGCAGCTAGGCCTACTAATTTTCACGTTCGCCCCCAGGAAGCTGGGAACTAGCCGACCCTAGGTTAGGTTAGGTTAGGTATTAGGGACAGGCTTTCACAGCCTAGGCCTCGCGGCCTATAAAGAGTCCCATCATTGGCATACACATTTTGATTTTGCATTGGGGTCTGACACAAAAAATACATTTATACAAGCAATCAAATCATCTTTATTAATCATTAATCAAATTCCAGAAAGAGATCTATAAATTTGGGTAATTCGTCCACATGATTCTTGAAACAATTAATATTAGGTGCATATTTGATGTTAGTAGGGAGGTCATTCCAGTATGAAGCAACTCTGTTAGAAAAACAATATTTCCTAATGTTAGTACGGCAGTGTTTAATAATTTAAAAAAATCACTCCATAAAGCAGTGCCCAGACCCCAACCAAAGAGTATCCCTAACTACTGGGGTAAAAAAGACAATTGGAGATGGGGATGAAGGGACTGGGGTGGGGGCGTTTGTTCAGGGTTTCATTGCTGGGATGTGGCTGAGAGTTAAGTGTGGCTGACGGGATAGGATGTTTTTACAAATCTTCCCTACTACTGTAATCAAGAAAAGCCCTGCTGAGAGCCCTGCTGATGCTGGCTCTCCTCCTAAGCCTAGATGTATGCAAGCATCCTTGGAGTAGCATCGCGTAAATGTTACGACCCGATACGTATCTTGGCCCAATACGTATCGGGCCGTGGCCCAATAGAGACTTCCGTATTTGGGTCAGATCAATACGATACACACTGGTGGGCTTGGCCCAACAGCGTGCAAATGAGGTTGTTTTGTATTGGTCCGACCAATACGTTGCGGGCCGGCCAAATAGCGATCAGGAAGATCGGGAATTCCCAAAACACTTCACGGTTGTTGAAACTTTGTATGAATGTGGTTTGGCTTATGTTTCAGTCTCTTTCTCTGTGTGTGTGGTTTTTTTCATACATTTTTTCTGTCTCTTTTGCTATCCTTCTGAGCTTTCTCCCTCAGTCTTGGTTTCTGTGTCTCTGCCGGTTTCATGAGAGAAAAAAATTGCTGGTTATCTCCTGTCTTTCTCCCGATTCTTTCTCATGGCTGAAGTGTGTTTGTTGAAAATTTACGCTGAGAAACTGCATTTTTCTGTGAAAGGAAGGTTTATGGCTTGTCACTAAGTTAGTGTCAGCTTTTTATCGTTTTTATTCTTAACGAGAGTGTTTGTGTGTGTAAGGAGAGGGAGGGGCATAAGTAACTCGTGTGCACTTTAATCTTTGTGACAACTCACAACAACGTTATTCATAGAACCAGATATTCATTGGTTATTCATAGAACCGGTCCAGCCGGATAGAAAACACACCTTTTTTGTTTGTGGCTCAAGCCACAAACCTATAACTCACTTTGTCGGTCGGTCGGTCTGTCGTTCCAAAATTGTCGCACATTTTGACAAAATTGTCGCACTTCAAATCGAGGCTACGCTTCAAAATTAATTGAGGCCGCTCTTTAAAATGATGTATTTTAAAAGCGTACAAAATAATAAACATACGTAATACAGACACTACCACAGACACGACGAGTATGCGGTGCTTCTTTTGATGAGCATAAGTAGGATACATACTTTTAAATGTTTTCCAAAAGATATAAGAAGTTACGAAATGGTGCAGAGATAACATTCTGGTTTACAGATTAAAATTATTGAGATTGCTCAGTTCCGCTTTTTATTTTGTACCATGTGAAATTTTGTCTCCGCTGCATCTGCATCGAGATTAGTATGGCTCCCGCCCGCCTGCGTGCGCATCTCGACCCTTCCAACGAAAGTGTCGCCATCTTAGTCAGATTTGTGTGTAAACAGGATGGAAGTTCAGGTAACTCATGATTGGAGTGGTAAAAATAGACCGCGTGCCACAAACTATTGCGATTTCGCGCTTGTTTCTCTATTGGGCCTGGCCTGATAAGGTATTTCGTATTGGTCTGGCCCAATACGGAACTCTCTATTGGGCCATGGCCCGATACGCATTGGGCCAAGATACGTATCGTAACATATATACTTCGCCCGCTACTATGAGACTTAGCATTTGCGACATTGAGCGAATTTTTTTAAATTTCACTTTTTCCCGTAATGTCATAAACTATGAACGATTTGAGTACGGAAAAGTGTTTCAAATACGTAGCGAGCGAAGAATTTACACGATGCTACTTTTGTACATACGACAGGCCCTAGGGCCAGGCATACATGATACAGGTAGAGGTCTTCAAATCTCTGGCCTAAGCTAGGCTAGTCTAGAAATCACGAAATGGTCTAGACTAGTCCAAGACTAGGCTAGTAATAGTATCCTACATAAAGTTTTCTATCTCAAAATAATGTTTTCTTACCTTGCAACTAGAGGTCAAAGTACAAAGGTTCCCAGTTCATCAGATAGAAAAATATACTGACTCTTTTCCAGGAATTAGAATACGGTCGACTGGCGGCAAAGAGAAAGACTGTACCCTTTTAGAATATCTGTGCTAAACAAAAAATACACTAGGCGTTCACGACTGCGCTTTGTCATCTCCATATATGGAACACAAACTTTTTTAGTGAAGTTTTAATTTGTTGTGTCTTTGACGGTTTAAAGTTTTGGTTAGGGTTAGGGATAGGGTTAGGGTTATGGATAGAGTCAGTTTTAATTTCAGATTGAATGGTCAAAAGATACAGTCATTCTAAAGTTTCGCTGAAAAAACGAATGGTGTCACTTTCCATATTTGAAGATGATCAAGTGCAGTATTGAACGTCTGGTAATACTGCATAATGGTGCTTGATCTATTTTTAGTTCTTGGATGCCGAGATTGCTCAGTTCCGCTTTTTATTTTGTACCATGTGAAATTTTGTCTCCGCTGCATCTGCATCGAGATTAGTATGGCTCCCGCCCGCCTGCGTGCGCATCTCGACCCTTCCAACGAAAGTGTCGCCATCTTAGTCAGATTTGTGTGTAAACAGGATGGAAGTTCAGTTTAACGTCGCGTATCGGCTTTCGCCATGTACGACGGGCTGAACAAACCAACCAGGATATAAACAACAATTTATGTTCCTGAATCACTGTTTTAGCCAAAAGGCCGAGATCGAAGCGATCATAATTTAAACGTGCAAACAGCATCGATCGGGCATTTTTCAAACAAAGTTACTGACTAAGATGGCGGTCTCCCATACCATGGAGCGCTCCTTGTGGCCGAATATGACGACACGTGGGTACAAGCCATAGCCGGTTAGGGTAAAGTGCCGTAGATTTAGGATGCTTGTTGTAAAACAGTTGTTGGTGTTTATTGAGTACAGTAGTTTCCTGAAAACTCAAAAACACTGGGTAACTCACAATTATTTTCTGGTCCCAATTTCATCATCTATATGCTAAAAGCTCAAAGCCCGGTATATCATAATCATCATCATCATATAGTAAAAAGCCAACTGTCCGTGTGTGTGTGTGTCTGTGTGTGTGTGTGTGTGTGTGTGTGTGTGTGTGTGTGTGTGTGTGTGTGTCTCTGAAACTCGAAACGGGCCTTATAACTCCGCCGTTTTTCGACCGAATCGCTTCAAATTTGCTGTGAGCCCTCACGGGGCGATGGCAACAGCAACCGAGGTGGCCGTGTCATTTGCGCGGTTTCGCAAATGCGCGAAACGCGCATACGCCGGCCTCTCGGCGCCCGTATCTCCGGCATTGCTCGGCTGATTGCCTTCGAATTTGGCAGGAAGATGACCGGGGCCTGGGACTATCCGTGTGCCAAACTAGAAGCGAATCAATTCAGAAATGCCGGAGAAACAGGCGCCGACAGGCCGCTTCACGTTTTCACAAACCACGGCGTAACCAGATCTGACATTGACTCGAGATTTGGAACCGGGGCCGGGGACTATCCGTGTGCCAAACCGGAAGTGAATCGATTCAGAAATGCCGGAGATACGGGCGCCGACAGGCCGCTTCACGTTTTCACAAACCGCGGCGTAACCAGACCCGACATTGACTCGATATTTGGAACACGCGTGACCAGGGATAGTGACTATCGTCGTGCAAAATTTCAACACCATCCGTTCATAAACACGCGCTATAAATCGATTTATTTTGCAGGACGCTAATTTCAACCAACACTTGACACATAACCAAAGACTCTAAAAGGGGAAGATGGACTACTTAAGTGTTACGGCGAGCCTGGCTGATAGAGTTATCGTTAGTGGGGTAGTTCACAGTGGCGGCTATGCAAAGACTCAGATTGGAATTTGAACGGAGAATTCAACTGGCCTATCGACGTGTTATGTCATAAAGATGTTTAAAAGGGACACAACCAGTGTTTCTGTCCTCACTACTGATATAGGGAACAGGGACCAGATGCCTGAGGCATGCGTGTTTATGTGCATGCGTGTTTGTTTGCGTGCGTGTGTGCATATTCGCGTGCGCATGCGCGTATTTGCATAATCATGTACATACTATGTACGTGTGTGCGCGCGCGCATGTGTGTGCTTGTGCGAGTGAGAACTAGTCGCGCACATACACACGCGCATGCACACACACGCACACGCACGCGCGCACACACACATACACACACACACACACACACACACACACAGGGAGGGATCTGTGGTGGGGGTGGTTGATAGGCTGGTAACAAAAGAAAGAATGTGTTTGCTAATTGCGGGACAGTAGACCTACCGCGGGGCATCTTATTGACACGAGTTGACAAGTTTACGATGGGTGAGATAAGAGTCAGTCACAAGTACAGGGTGAGTTTCTCTACACAACGGTCGCCGCGCGAATAACGCTCACGCCAAACGGGACTTAAGAAACACTTTAGAAAAGCGTTTGCGGAAGAAGCTCTTGTCTGATTGGTCGAACTGGTGTTTTAAATTTTAACCAAACTTAACAAACTATTAATGGACCAATCAAAAACAAGAACTGTATTCACTCCATGCTAGTCATGTGATATTTGTGATGTGTCATGTGATATATGTGATATTTCCCATGATCCTTCAAATAGTTCGTGGCTCGCTACCTAGATGACAGCCACAAAACGTTTTTGCCGATTTGCGCGCACGCTACGTAACGTTAGCCCTTGTGAAATTCACCCAGGCCGCCTGCAGATGGCTTAAAGCTTTTCATTAGGCTTAGCGTGAGTGGTCAGAGGAACTGAACAAGGTATCAAAGGCGTACCGCGCTGTGGTCAGGAATGTAACACGTCTCTGCTATCGGTTCCCGTATCATGATCAAAGACGATGAGAGAGAGAGAGAGAGAGAGAGAGAGAGAGAGAGAGAGAGAGAGAGAGAGAGAGAGAGAGTGTGGGGGGGGGGGGGTGGAAGTTGTGGGAGTTGTAGTAGAAAAAACTGAAATATTCTTTAAAATAAATAAATAGGCAGATAGATAGACAGATACATAAATATATAAAATATGATATATAATTATATTATGAACGATCCGAGATAGTGATGTTCTTATAAGAGTTTGTCTTAGTCATTTACAAATAATAATAAAGTGATACGCGAATTACCGTTAGTTCCTAATCATTGAAAAACATTTTTTAAGTTATTGCTATTCTGAGGATTAGGAACTGCAAAAGCATGAAAGTCCCTAGGTTTTAAACCATAAACATGGTCTAAAACCAGAGACTAAAATCATCATAAGGCCCTTAAAAGTAACGACAATTGCCTGACACTTTGCAGAAATAATGTTTTTCATGTTCTTGTCATATAAAGCAAATAAACAAGATACAATCCCTTGCCATATTTTAACACAAGAGGAAACACTTACCCTACCCCCCTCTAAAATCAATATTTTGACTACGAGCAGAGTCTAAAATCATCATAAGTCCCTTAAACGTACGACAATTGCCTGAACTTTTGCAGGAATAATATTTAGTATACTATTGTTATATAGCACCAAACAAAAAAGGTACAATCCCATGCCATTTTGCAACACAAGAGGAAACACATACCCCACTCCCCTCTAAAAACAATATTTTGACTACGATCAGAGACTAAAATCATCATAAGTCCCTTAAAAGTAACGACAATTGCCTTAAACTTTGCAGGAATAATGTTTGTCATGTTCTTGTCATCTAAAGCAAATAAACAACATACAATCCCTTGCCATCTTTTAACACAAGAGGAAACACCCACCCTACATCCCTCTAAAATCAATATTTTGACTACGAGCAGAGACTAAAATCATCATAAGTCCCTTAAAATTATCGACAATTGTTTGAAGCTTTACAGGAATAATGTTTGTTATGTTCTTGTTATATGCAACAACAAAACAAGATACAATCCCTTGCCATTTTTGAAAACAAAGGGAAATGCATGTCCCACCCCCCTCTAAAACCAATATTTTGACTACGATCAAGAACTAAAAGCATCATAAGTCCCTTAAAAGTACCGATAATTGCCTGAAACTTTGCGGGAATAATGTTTGTTATGTTCTTGTCATATAAAGCAAATAAACAACATACAATCCCTTACCATTTTTGAAAACAAAGGAAAATGCATGTCCCACCCCCCTCTAAAATCAATATTTTGACTATGAGCAGAGACTAAAATCATCATAAGTCCCTTAAAAGTATCGACAATTGTTTGAAACTTTACAGGAATAATGTTTGTTATGTTCTTGTTATATGCAACAAAAAAACAAGATACAATCCCTTGCCATTTTTGAAAACAAAGGGAAATGCATGTCCCACCCCCCTCTAAAACCAATATTTTGACTACGATCAGAGACTAAAAGCATCACAAGTCCCTTAAAAGTACTGATAATTGCCTTAAACTTGCAGGAATAATGTTTGTCATGTTCTTGTCATATAAAGCAAATAAACAAGATACAATCCCTTGCCATAGTTTAACACAAGAGGAAACACTTACCCTTCACCCCTCTAAAATCAATATATTGACAACGAGCAGAGACTAAAATCATCACAAGTCCCTTAAAATTAACAACAGTTCCCTGAAACGTTGCAGGAATAATGTTTATTATGTTCTTGTCATATAAAGAAAACAAACAAGATACAATCCCATATCATGTTTAAACCCAAGAGAAAATACTTACCCCACCCCCCATCTAAAATCAAAATTTGGATTATGGAAATAACTTACACCAACCCCATCTAAATCAATTTGGAAATACAATTATAGAGAGGCATTGTAACAAAAAGAATTCCTTATAACTGGGAGTTCTATTAAAACATTCAGACAGACCAGCCGCCGTGGTGTAGTGGTTAGCGTCGCGGACTACTGGCTGGGAGGTCTGGGGTTCGAATCCCATCAGAGGCGAGGGTTTTTTCGGTCCTGGACCGACTCCTACCCAGAGTGAGTGGCTATGGGCTCAATGGGAAGACTGAAACCACACAGTCGAGTTTCATCCGCTTAACGGATGCGATTCTGAGAGTGTTGCTCTAATTGCAAGACCAACACTGCAGGTGTCTGTAGTTCTCGGGCCTGGTTAACGCCGGGATATCATTATGAAAGGAAGCGTAGAGTACAGCCCTGCCATGCAGTCTCAGACCGATACGGAACTCCATAGCATCATCATCATCGTTATCATCGGCCTCATTTTTTATCAATCATAACATTAAAAACAATGTCTCAAATTCTGTGGCTTTGCATGCCCTGCTCTCATGGTGACCTCAGTTTCGGTTTCCAATCCAGTCTATGCCTTGGTGCGTTCGGGTCAAAGTCATTGGGATCAGTGTGTTCTGGGGAGCTGTCGGTGGACGGTCGTGGTGGCGCCCTCGGAGGAGGACCTCACTCACGCTGGCTCCGCGACTAAGAGAATAGTGTCGTCAGTAGGGGGCTTAGTAGGTGGTGTCCTGAACAGGCTCCACTGAACTCCACCGAAGTGACTCAGCAGAAGTGCAGTGTCTCCTCGGTTGGTTGCCTCCTGACGGCCTAACATAAATTCTCTCCCCTTGGACTGCTGGTCTCGGTTTCTGCGACTTGAACAAACCCGGGTGTAGCTGCGAATTGGGATTCGGAACGAGCGGCGTGGGAGCAACGCCACTGTTCAGCCCAGAAGATGGGACAGCAAAAAAACAAAAAAAAACAAAAAAAATACATTCAGACAGTATGCGTGTGCGCACGCGCACACACGCACACATGCACAAAATGATTACAACCTGTCTACACAAACTCATATACAAACATGCAAACAACCACCCACCCACCCCAGACAGACACACACACAATGGCTTGCACACCCACACATACAGGCACTGCATTTCAGCACAATATCAAATGTATGAATGTGACCAAACAACCACAGTCCACACAGTGAGAATTGAGAATGTGTGCCTTGCTTCTTATGTGCGTGAATCAGATTGAAAACAGTAAGGGAAATATTAGTGTTCTAACTTCACATCATGGTCTCTTTTGACCGTATTTTATATCTATATACTCATAACATTTTTTGAATTAAACCCATTTATCTGAAAGTTATCCCGTTTTTACCCAAAAATACAGACCTTGCAATACCAAAACAATTTGAGTCAAAAGGGCCCAAGTTTTAGTTGGTCCAGTTTGACCCAAAATCATTTCAAAATGTTGAGGCCACCAATTTCGTGTCAAAACGGACTATCTAACAAAAATGTCAAATACTCCATTGTTTGTATTCTAATTGACTCCCGAATTTGCAATAATATCTTTGAGATCCCAATACACCACCACTCCAAAATTAATGTAATAGGGAAGCTTAGATTTTTTACAGGAATTGTTCAAAACTTTAGAAGCGTTTTTCTCGAAACAGGCCTTTTCGAGTTAGTCTGTTTTGACTCCAAGCCATCGAAATGTATTCTGTATTTATGTAATACCGATGTAGTTAGTCTATGTTTAAGCTTACCGTACACAGACATTTAGTTTTATTCCAAGATTCGAGGTTTAAGATATCAATGTCTTTTCACCCTCTGTTAAGAAATGGGGAACTCCAATAACAAGCAACGGATTGTACAGGAATATCTAGCAGCAGTTAATATAAATCACAAATTATATACCATGTGATGCGCTTCAATCAGTTTATTAATTTTTGGTGAAACAAATGTTTTCTGATGAAAACCATGTACAAAGCGAGAACATGGATTTAGATTGCAATAACCTATTTAGTAATATTTCATGAATAACAGAAGAAAAACGAGCATGTTGTTATATTATAAAAGGATTCACATCTTCTACGGAATTTCTACCGCATTTTTACAGATCAGATGACATTTAAACACCTCTTCTTTAATTGATTTTTCTGTTAATTTGTATCTGTATTTCCTCACACACATACTGGGAGCAGAACGCATGGTACTTTTTTTCCTTGAAATGAAGGAGCTGGTGCATTTGTCATGCTGGTTTTGTCCCTGTGATCTTGAAGCTGTCATCTCTTACACCAAGTTAAAACAAATTTAAACTAACAGAATTCTGTCACTGTTTTATTTCAATAGATTTCGACTAAACCGGGAGTCCATTTCTCAGAGCCGTAATTTATGTTGTTCACGAGGAACAAAACTGAAACAGGGAGCAACAAAATCAGCCATACATGCAGCCTTACCTGAGGTTTCTCACTTAGAGTATACACACAATAAAACTGGACAGAATAAGATGTTGAGGCAGTATTATGCAACGCGTGTTCTTCCATCTACAATCACACCTCAAGTGGCACGTCCTCGCCACCCAACTGCTGCTGTCTGTTGGCTGTGACGTCATTAGCCTCGCTCAAACGATGGGCGTTGTCATATATTTGTTTAAGCAGGTTACTGGGCCTGGTCCCTCTTTACCCACAGCCCTTAGCCACCCATCCACCCGTCCCCCATTTCATTTCATTCTTTTCAGATTTCTGGGAAGTCAAGACCTTTACCGGGAAAATGAGTTGTAATGATGAAGAGACGTTGATATGTGTATGTGCGTGTTTAGGTGGGGTATAGGGTAAATGAATGTAGAGAAAATGTAATGGCCAAGCCCCCCCCCCCCCCCCCCCCCCCCCCCCCCCCCCCCCTCTCTATTCCATGGCTGTTGGTTGCATAGCACCTGTCAGTGATTGGCTGAAGAAAGAAGGAAGTTTCTAAAGGGGAGTCCCCTTCTTTTCTACATTAAACTGTAATCTTTTCTTTTCAGATTCCAGTAGTATACATAGGGCTGGGTCTGGCCCACCCCCCTCATACGAAGTCGTACTCACGTACATACACAATTGCCCTAAAAAGTTGTGTAGGCGGGGGCGTTCTGACCTACACACACAATTGCCCTAATTATTTATGTATGTGGAGACGCCCCGGCCTACACACACACAACAATCAATACTACGTGCCAAACATGCTCGTTCCTGCGGAACGGCAACACGCTTGTTCCAGCGGAACGGCAACACCCAGGGCCCGCCCCACCCCCCTGGCGGGTCCCCAACCCAGGGCTAGCACTATAGTGTTATATAGCTTCGCTATAGTGTAACTGCGCAAGTGATATATAGCGAAGCTATAGTGTTAGGAGAGCCCATGGACAGCCCCCCACCCTCCAGCAGCTTCGCTGATGCCCGGGCTCTCCACTTAGATACAATGGGTATCTTTGGGATGCAGTGGGTATTGCTGATATACTTGTTGCAAGGCTATACCTGAGGCACAGTTACTGCGCAGCAACACGCAACTATGGAGACATCCAAACCAGATTCGATGGGGCTGGGGAAAGCGATGGCGATCATTAGAACCCTTCATTACATTACAATGACGTCAGGGAAAAAGAAAGCGGTGGAAGTGGTCGAGAAATGGTTTGAGCTGATGCAAAAAGATGGCGGCCAGGAAGACAAGGAGCTGAAAAAGGCTGCCTTGGACTTCTTGGAAGAACTGGAAACATAAAAAAAAAAAAAAAAAAAAAAAAAAGGCAAAGCAAGAGAACACATACCTTTAGTAATACCAAAAATAGCAAATAAAAAAATAGCAAAAAAACCCTCTCGCTCGGCATGGCCTTTTTTTGCTGCAGCACCCTCTTTACCCAATTGTTTTGGCCATGCCTTCAGGGGGGAAAATCCCTTATGGGGATTTTTTTTATTACACATCATCAATGCATCAATTATACATCACCAATCTCTTGTAACTCCATATACAAAGCCTCAATGAAACGAAATGTGAGAAAATGTTGAAGTCAAGAGAGAGGCAGAGAGCAGGTTCGAACCACCACACACACACACCGAGGCGCCTCAACACAGAACACATAAGCACAAACAGACCGCCGCGCGCACGGCCAGGCCTCGAGACCCAACAACGTGGTAAAACACAGCCACTTAAACCTTTCAGCTCGGTGGTGCAATATCCGGTTATGTGTCAGGGAAGCCCCCCCAGCTAAAAATGACAGTGACGTATGCGGGAAACTCCAGACAGTCAACCAGGAAGTAAATTGCTTTCCACCGTCAGCACGCACACGTTAAATCGGCGGCTAACAACAGCGGAGTGTGTGTGTGCGTGTCGGTGTGTGTGTGTGTATCTGTGTGTGTGTGGGTGTGTCAATGAGTGTGCATGTGTGTGTCAGTGTGTGTGTATGTGTATGTGTGTATGTGTGTGTGTGTGTGTGTCTGTCTGTCTGAGTAACAACAGTCACCATTAATTATTATGTCGCTGTAATAGTATGTGTGTATAATACAATTTACATCCTGTTTCATAGCAGCACTAAAACTACAGTTTATCTACTGTTAGCATGCAGTTCAAAGTCAGGTTAAATCGGCTGCTAGCCGCCGCCGCATTGAGAGAAGTGCTTCCTCTCTTCCTTGTCTGATCAGCTGGGTTTTTTCTTCTTGAGAAACTGCTTCTTTTTTGTTGTTTTTGGAGCGAATTTCTGCCTTCATTTTGTTGTACTTATCTATTTCTGTCAAGATCAGTCTGAATTCTTCATCAGTCACTTTGTCATCCTGGAGGGCCATAGAAATGTGGTCTGAGAGTGTATTCAGCTTTGATTCAGCCAGGGTTCGAATCTCGTCGTGTTTTTTGGCTTTGGCTTGTAATCGGCGAGAAACCCACTTGCATGCCACCCCAGATAGTCCACAGAACACTGCGGCTGCCTCCATTCCAACAACAATGGGAGCAGCTATATTGGTGGACAACAGGCCTACCCCCGCCCCACCCAAACCCAAGCTGACCGTTATCAGTGCAGTGTCAATACCATCAACGATGTTTACTCCCCTGTGGTATTTCTTGTACAAGGAAGCTCGGAAGTCTCTCTCCTTTTCAAGCCAGAGTTTTAGCTCTGCTATTTGCTGTAGCCTATGTTGGCCCACTGGCTCTTGTTGCGATGGCACTTGTTCCTTCGGAACATCAGCAACAGGAATCTCTGGGTAAAGACTCATGATTACGGCAATGGGTTAAAGGCCAGCGTTTCTAAATAGGAAGTAGAGAGACCATGGATGCTGTAGTAGAGGCGCTGAAGTTTGAATTTGCTGAGGTACACTGTGTTGAGCATGAATCGGCCGATGTCAACTTCCTTTTGAACTCCCTGTTGGCTCAAACGAATTATGGGCTCTTCTGCTCCCCCTCGAGGGATGCGAACAGAGATGTACAGGAGTTTGTTATTAAGATTCCCAGGCCATTTCAGCTTCAGTCCTTGAACAAGTGGGACAAAGTCATCAGCCGTGCCCACAAGAATCACTTCAAACACGACAGTGGAGCTTGGCGCAAGGGTGAACTTGAATGCGCTAGTGAGTTTCAGGGTGGCCGATTTCTCACCCTGTATCACATAGCCATGCTCTGCTGTCTCCTCAATAGTAACGTTGTTTCTCCGACCCGGGACATAGACCGCCAAGAGCTGACCCTTGTTTTGGATCTTTTTGACGACATTGTTTTTTCCCAAATGAAGGTAGGGTGGGGCAGGCTTGATTTCAAGATGCCAACCGCCCACAGCTGTGATCAAATCTGTGAACGGCCTCCAGCCCTGACCGGTGTACAGCAGGCGGTAATGGCGATTGGCAATCACGTTTTGTATGGTGACATCATTCAGGTCCCCAAAATTCAGAGGGTCTGGCTCAGGGGGTGTAAGGGGGAGCTCAACCCGCTTATAACCCCCCCCCAGTCAGCTGGAAGACATACAGCTTGTTTTCTCTTCCAGGCTGTCCAAAGCCTTCTGTGTCTCCAAGGTCAGAAAGCGCAGTTGTTGGTTGCACAGGCTTTAACATTATGGGTTCCAGGTCCACCTGCATCAACCATTATTCTGGTAGCTGTTTACTACACGGAACAAGATGTAGAACAACGCTCACGTAATCAACAGATATCATTTTTCCATCACTGTCTAAAACCTGAACAGTCACCTGCGGGATGACACCTGCTGCCAGTCTTTTGTACAGCCGGGTGGGGAAGGAGACTGTTTGGCCACTGCCACACTTTTCGTTTTCCACAGCCACAGAACGCAGCAGTGTGCTTGGCTTGTCATTGAGGAAGTTGTCTGAAGTGGATAGTTCCTTCAGGTGAACAAACAACTCACGGTGGATTGCCAGTTTAGGAAGGCTCGTTGCAAGGAGAACCTCACCCGATACCACGTCTGGAACTCCAAACCCTAAAGTCTCCCTCAACCCCTCTGAAAGCGAAATGTACCCCTCTGAAGCGGAGAGTTTTAGATGCCCCGTAGGTGCGTACAGACTCAAAGATGCCCCATGTGGTTGGAAGAAATGATCGTCCAGCTCACACACATTATAATAGCCATCGGGTATAGTGACGTGATTGCCATCAGCTTCAAACAGGTGGTTTTTTAGGGCACTACTGATGTTGTACCAGTGAGGATGTATGTAAGTTCACAGAGAGCAATTAAGAATCTGCTGTCTATGTTTTCAATACATCTGGGGAGGCCCACAGGCCCGCCTTTTTGAACATCAGTTAGAGTAATATGCATAGTGATGCTGTAACCATGGATCCGTTCAAATACAATGCTGATGCGAAATATTCAACTGGCCCACGTTGTGATGAAAAGAAGAGCCTTTCATTCCATAGGCTGTATGTGACAATCAACGCCCAGGGGGAAAGCTTCGATGCGGCAGTCCCTGACATGTTCAATGGGTACAAACTTCCCCCTGTGCGCGGTGATGCAGTGGTTCAGCAGTGGTTCTCAAACCCCCACCATTTCTATCAGAATCAGGTGAACTTCGCAGTTTGGTGTGCAACTACTGGCTGTGGAGTCTCCTACACTAACCATCTCAACCACCCTGATCCCCTTATGAAAGCTGTCTATAACTTCCATGTTTACTTCCAGACCCGCAGGATCCTTACTGAGCTCGGTGTTCCCCTTCCCACAGACAAGGTATTTCATGCGTATGGCAACCCGTATGACAAAAGAGCCTTTGAGCGCATCTGCAACGAGTTTGGGGTCTCCAGCAGTACAACCTGGAGGCAAAACTCTGACAAAAACCACGGGCTAGGGACCCTCTTCTATCCCTACACCCACCGCAGATACAACTATGACTGGTGGCCTGGCCACACAAGCTTCTCCCCAAACTCAGCCATCCACCTCGGGTCGGCAGAGCAGCAGCACCCCCAGGCTTGGACTACGTTTATCTTGGACACATCCAAGGGCTTCACCCAGCCTGGTGTAGAGCGACTGAACGAATCTATTAGGACCTATGTATGGTGCCTGCTGGGAGCACAGGCTCAGACCAAGACACCCATCACAGATGGCTCACGGGGCTTTGATGCGCAGAAACAATGGCTTGTTCTCCTGGAAGACAGCATTGCGTCCCCTGTAGATCTGCCCAGCTCAATTGCACGCTACGAAGATGTGTTGCAAAATGCGCAGAGCGTGGTGGACTTTGTGTATGGCGTGGGCCTCTACATGAGCCCCTCCAACATGATCCTGAGGATGGGCCAAGTAGTCGGCTACAACAACCTGATACTTGTCGCAACAGCCTCCGAAAAGATGGGATTGAATGACAATATCAACTCTACCAGTGTTCCTGTGCCGCAGGGGTGGGAACAAAATGCTTCAGGTAGTAACCTCGCTGCTGCAGACTTGCAGTCAGTGGGGGTTCCTGCTCCCATGCCAGACGACACGTCAACACAACACCATCAGCCCCCACTGACTGCGACAGCTCGTCAACATGAGGAAGAAAAAACAGCTCTGGTTATTGGCGGGATAGCAGTTGGTCTATTTCTGATTTGGCAGTTGTGATGATGTTGCTGATGTAACATCAACGTCACTTTCGATTGTTGTTGTTCCTTTGGAACAGGAACGGCGACAAGTGGTCACAGGCAGCCACCAGAAGAAGCCCTCCAACAGCTAAAACCATGGCCCACAGGTTTTCAGCCAGCCAGCCGGCGGTTTTTGCGAGGAGGGAGAGGAGCCAAGAGACGATGGAACCAATGATGCCTGGGAGTGCAGCAGCCGCCTTACCAGCCAGTTTGGCCAAGACACGCCCAAGGCTCTGCAGGTGCTTTTTTACCCACTCTTTGAGACCACCTTTATCGGACGGTGTGGGGGTTGGCAACGGCGCTCCGCCTGCTGCCCCAGCTGTGAGCGCCAGCACCAGTGTAGAGACGGCCAGTCCGATTGCAGTAAGAATTGAAGCTATTGTGATTCCCTGCTCTCGGAAGAGGGTGCGGACGCGCTCAGCCAGAGTTGTGTCCTCATGAAGTATGCGTCTGAGTGTCTCTCGCACGCGATTGATCTGAGAGCGGAGAGCCTCTCTGTTTGCGGAAGCGGCCTCCAGGCGGGCAGCCCTTTCATCTTGCAGGCTACGCAGTCTGTCTGCAATGCGGCGCCTGTTGAACTCATCCTCAGCCTCATCCAGCTTTCTCTTTTCGAGAGCGATGTGTTCGTCCAGCTCTGACAGCTTGGCGAGATTGTTGGTGAGCTCTCCTTGGACCCTCTGCATGGCCTTGTCAAGGCCTCTGAGCTCTCGAAGGTTCAGTGGAGAGTCACCCATTGTGGCCAGGATCTCATCAACGCCTGCATCGGTCAACTAGGTCTCGAGCTGCCTGACTGCATCGCTAGCTTCTTTTCCCACCTGTGAGAGGTCCTGGAGATCGACCGTCTCAACCGACCTGGCAGCTGCACCCAGCTCCTCGCTGGTTCGCTGCAGGGCTGACATTGCCTTCGGGCGAGACAGCCTCTCGGCTGGGGCCCAGTCCACAAATCCTAGTCCTTGTCGAATAGCTTCATGGCCTCCCCGCCTCCCTGATAATGTTGACAGGGCGAGAGGCCTCCCATCTCGCGAGTTCACCAGGTCCAGTCCTGGAAACCCCCTCAGGCGCAGCCTTCCATTTACCAACTCAAACTTGCTATTGTCACTTCCAAGCCCTGGGGTCACCCCCTTCTCTGCCACGGAACTGTAATAGTCATCCACCGCCGATCGCAGTAGCTCTTGCTGCAGACTGCCCACAGGTAGTAGCTCCGAGACACCAACTTCATCTCCGAGAGACTCGCCCATGAAATCGTTGCCATCATCAGGCTCGTAGGCGGAGTTATCAAACTCTGTAAAATCGTCTCCAGCTTCTGCCATTGTGTAGAGTGTAAACGTATTGAACGAAAGCCACGACAGGTTCAATATGTGAACAGTCATGGCTTCTTCTCAATATGGACACAACCTCAACCCCTACCGCCGCCTGCGCGAGCCCCTCGGGGTCAAGGGTATCAGACAAAGCGTGGTCGTCACGAATAATCCGAGCACGATAGACCAAAACCAGCAACTACTGGTTCGCTTCCCCAACCTCGGGCCACAGGATGTTATCGTTCCTGGAACAGCCCGCCTCGCCTTCACCATCACACTCAACAGCGAAGATGCAAACAGAACAGTCGTCCAGAACTTGGGTCGAGCCGTGGTCAAAAAGACGACGATCAAGATAAGCGGCAACGAAATCTTGAGCATCGATGACTCGGACGTTTTCAACTGCTACGGCGACCTCTGGCGCACAGCCAGTGAACGGCAAAGCATGGCGTATCAGGGCATCGACACTTCTGAGGGGCAAAACACTACGAAGCTGCGGGTCGGTGCTGAGGGTGGCGATGATTCAGAGGCAGAAGACAAAGCAATCGCAAACGCCTATGGCAACCGGTTCCACATCACGCTGGACTTCGAACTGCTGGAAAGCCACATGCCATTCTAACAAAGTGCTCTGGGAGACCGGCTGGAGTATGAGTTGACCTTCAACGACTACAGCCGAGTCATCAAGGCGGCTGAGGCAGCAAGCAGCTACACGATCGACAACATTTCACTGGAGTTTGACATGGTGACGCAGCCGGATCTGACCAGGATGATCCGCAACCAGTACGCAGGGCGGCTGGCCATCCTGTATGACCGCATCCTCCGCCACAGAAAGATAACCAAGGACAAGAGTGACTCCCTGTGGAACATCAACCTCAACGTCCCAGCCCGCAGCATGAAAGGGATCCTGATGCTGTTTGAGGACGCCAGCGGACAGGCCTTTGCCAGAGACACTGAGGCTTTCTACAACCCCTACATCCAGAAGGTGGAGGTGACCATCGAAGGGGTCCCCAACCAACTGTACAGCCAGGGCATGCGCGCCTACCAGCAGTGGGAGGAGGCCAGGAGGCACTTTGCGTCCGCCCCGTCTGTCAAACATCACCCCGAGGTGGTCATGGTGGCCAAGGACCTGGCCCTGGCCGACGTCAGCCTGACTAGCAAATACGCCCTCTGGCTCGACCTGCGCACCAACGACGACAACTGTCTGCATGGCAGTGGCCGGCGCATTGAGAACGCCAGCGAAGGAGTGACCATCCAGCTGACCAAAGCTGCGCAAACCGCGGGCCCTTTGAACGTATACCTGTACATCATCATGGATGCACAACTGAACATCGAAGATGGCCGCTTTGTCTCCGCAGTGTACTGATCAGCTCCTCCCGAAGGACCCCCACAGTGCCATAATATGTGGGCAGACGAATTGTGGTAAAACCAGGTTCGTATTGGATCTCCTGGAAAGAGAGTACCGTTCCAGCGCATCGTCATCCTCTGCCCCATGGTCAGATACAACAAGACCTATCAGTCACGATGCTGGGTTTGGCAAGACACCGAAGTTTTCATAGTTGACCCCGGTGAGAGGCTTCATGACTATCTGCGAGCATTCTACCAGCTGTTTGCTGGGGAACCGACGCTATACCTCATCGACGACTGTGCTGCGTCCAAGGCCCTCACGAAGAAAAAGGACATGCTTTCTGAACTAGCGTTCAGTGGTCGCCATGCTCTGCAAAGCGTATGGGTCCTGACACAAAAATACAACTCGGTCCTTAAAGACCTCCGAGAACAGACACGCTGGGTTGCTCTGTTTCACTGCAAAGACCGTGACTCCTTTGAAGACTGCTTACGAGAAAATGACGTGATTCCTTCCAAACAGGAACGAGATGCAGTTCGGCAGCTGCTTGCTGAGACTAAGCATGCAAAGCTTCTATTGAAGACTGATCAGCCGGCTGCTTATATGGTTGCCTAGGTGCAGTTATATATATATATATATATATATAATATAAGCATGTGGGAAGCAGTTTTGCTTGGATGCCAAATCTTAATTTTGGGAGTCCTAGGGCTCGGCGTCTACGAATATATTAGACTCTGGCAAAGTATCAAGCATCTCACCGCCAAGATGAATTGCGACGAACTTATCGACCAGCTGCTGGATGAACCACATCAAGATGTGGGCGGTGACCGACCTGCGACGGAGCCGCAGCAACAAGACCCTAGTTGTGAAACAAGTACGGATGGTGCGACACAGAAACGTGCCAGGTTGGCTGCCTTGGTTGCAGGTGGCCAGGCCCGACAGTTTGCCCTGACAAACCGGGGGCGGACTGTGACTGTAGATCAGATCGATTCTATGCCAGATGAAGACATTGACAACTCTATGACCGGTACGAAGCACGACTTGGGGCGGCCATGACCAAAACACTGGGGGAGGCAGCTCTCCGCCTATATACACTAGCAGCGAGCATCGTGCTCCCCATCCCACCTGAAAATCAGCCCAAGCTTGTCGCCGACCTTGAGGAGGACCTTTGTTGCACATGCTCTGAACACTGCCACGTGCGAGCTGTACCACAAATATGGCAGCTACTTAGCACCCCTGACCGCTGCGCTAACTACAATCAAGCACTGCCGATTTGGACACAGGTGCCCACCTCAACATGAAGGCAGTAAAAATGGAACAGCAAACACCACCGGAACCGATCGAGACGGCTTCACCGGCAGCGGAACTATGAGTGACCAAGCCTGTGGTGGAACCACAACGACAAAAAGACCCTCGGAAAGTTGAGGCAGGAAGAAGAGGTGCTGCCGCACGGAAAGCTAAACAAGAACGGCTTCTGTCTGAGCTGCATAAAGCAAAAGCAAGTCTGCAGCAACCACACGAAGTATTAGAGACACCGGAACACGAGAAAGAGAAAACAAGGCGCACATCACCTGTGTCAGCCCCGGAGACCCACACACAGCAACAAATACAGCAGGATCAAGATTGGATGCCCTACATTCTGGGTGGCGCTGCAGTGGCAGGAATTATCTGCCTTGTGCTGTCCAAAACGCCGCATACCAAAACGAATCCCACATCACACAAAACAGACCCACACCCCCCTGCTAAGCAATTGAACACAGGAGCAGACCCGTTCTATATGCAATAGTGACGTGTCGTCATGGCTTCAACACCAGATGGTAAAATGCTGGTCAACGCAGCCTACCATTCTGCGGTCATCAGCGGGTTGGCAATTGGCTATGCCCAGCTCGGAAAAAAACTGCTCAAGGGAGCCCCCCCCCAAACTTGACTTCAATGCCTATGACATCAGCATGGCTGTCCTGGATGTAGGACTAGCCATGGCCACGAAAGACATGCTCATCAAGCAAGGCATCATCCCAGCTGATCTTTTGAAGTAAAGGAGGAGATGAAAGACCGACAATAATTATGGCCTCTATCGCTGTGCTAGTGGGAGGGGCAATCGTCAATGGCCTCGCATTCTCAGGCTCAAACTACATCTTCTCCCTTCTACATTCTCAAAAAGCAGATGAAGAACGCAAGTGCCATGACAAAGCAGTAGAACGGCTTCAAGCTGCTCAAGCGGCGTGGTCCAAGAAACGTATAGAACGTCTTGACTGGGTGAATGAAGAGCTCAAACGCCAGAACCACGCAGTCCGGACATTCCAGGATGTTAATGCTGCTATGCAGGAGTACTCCCGTGTATTTGGCAAAACCCTTGGTCTTCTAGAGTCAGAGCCTCAGCTCTCTGATTTCTATGTTCCCAGTCAAGACCAGAAAGACCACGAGATTGCCTTTGTTGTCCTTGGGATGGCAGCCACAGGCCTGGTGGCTTATGAGATCTCAAAGAGACCATGATCTCTAGATCAGCCCAATTATTATTTTTTTGGACAGCTGCCAGAGCCTGTGGCTGAAGCCTGTTGGAGATTGATCGACCTTCTGGAATATATCAGTAGCTTTGCTACTAGCCATGACCAGTAGTTATACTACTAGTAAGCTATCTGCCCTATACTACAGCCCTAGGGGCTACTGGAAGGGGCTCACAGCCATCAAAAAGCTGGCATCTGCTGCCAAGGTTCCTGAAGATCGGGTCAGGGCCTGGCTAAAAAAACAGGCCATCTGGCAGATTTATTTACCAGCGCCCCACCACATTCCGAGACCTATGTTTGATGTCAGTGTGCCAAACGAGGTCCATCAAGCTGACCTCCTTTTCCTTCCGCACGACCACGTGGGGCTGAAGACCTTTCGCTATGCTCTCACGGTCGTTGACGTCGCCAGCTGCTACAAGGAGGCTGAGCCTCTGACTAGCAAGACCGCGGCAGAGGTCGCCGATGCCCTGTCTCGCATCTACAGACGGGGGCCACTTCAGTGGCCCAAGCTTCTCCAGGTTGACCCTGGGCGCGAGTTCATGGGCGCAGTGAACCAGCTTCTGGCAAAGCACAGGGTCGAGGTCAGGCGCAGTCGAGTAGACATCCACCGGGACCAAGGCATCGTAGAACGCTGGAACCGGACCTTGGCTGAACGGCTCTTTGGGCACCAGTATGCTCAAGAGATGCGCTTGCCTTCTGGGCGGTCTTCTGAGTGGGTAGCTCGTCTACCCGCAGTCGTTGCTGCCCTGAACGGTGAAGTGACCAGACTGACTGGAAAGCGGCCTTCTGAGGCCATAAGGGCGCGATCTGTGGCACAAAGCCCCTCTGTTCCTGCCTCTCGTCTTGTTGGTCTTCGTGAGCAAAAGATCCCTTCCGGAGTTGGCGTTCGCTTCCTCTACCAGCCTGGTGAGCTGGAGGGTGGTCGCCGTCGGGCGACGGATCCTGTATGGTCCCTCCAGGTGTACCGACTCGGGCGCTCAGTCACCAAGACCGGAGAGCCTGTGCTCTACTATCTGCTGGATGGCCCACCTCGAGGCTTTGTTCGCGAGGAGCTTCTGGTGGTGCCCCCCAACACTCAGCTCCCTCCGGATGGGGTCCTACATCGCCACTAAGAGTTCGTCTATGAGAGCATCCATCTCAGCCGTGCCAGCCGAAAGGGCGTCTTTGTGCCCATAGGCCAGCGTGTCCACCCCATTTCCATCTATCCAGCGCTTGGAGTCGAAGGGTGAGAGCGACACCTTGTTCAGGTGCTGCCCGTAGATGCGATGGCGCTCTGACCGGAGGACATCCATGCCGTGGTGGAAGGTCTGCTTTTCGAAGAGAGACTCTTTGTACTGCTCATGTCAGATGTGTTGTTTCACGACGTTCTTTTTCACACCCTTGGCCTTCTTGATGTTTGTGCCACATGCCTCAAGGATGGAGTACATCTTTGGCCGCAGGCCTACATACTCAGCAATTGGCCGCCCAGCGCACTCGTCTTTCATCTTCCCCAGAACCTTCTTGTTGACCATGTTGTGTAGTGAATGGTCTTTTGGGTAGTCAGACGTGTCATAGAGGTCTGCATGTCTAGCCATGTCCTTGTAAACATTCTCAGTCTGGATCTCGAGGAGCAGGCTGTCGGTGTCCGTGTACAGCAGCTGACAGTGCTCGCCGTACTCTACCTTCAGCTGGTTGTAGTAGAAGTCGTACATCAGGCTTTTCGAGAGATCCAGGACGGCCATCCCCACGTAAACAGGTCGGTTGAGTACCAGTCGACTCTTGTGCATCTGGACTGCTGCTAGATCATCATCGAAGATGTTCGCCCGTGCAAAAGCCGGGCTTGCTATCAGGCGGCGTAGCTTGTCTTCCTCACTTGCACGCACGAGCTTCACATCGACTCGTCTTCTGAGATTTTCCATCGTCTTTCCGAACACTGAGTTGTTCATGAGCTTGTAGAGGTCCTTTTCGAAATCACTGGTCGCTCTTTTTCGCAGCTCAGTGTTCATCCGGATGTAGGGCTCCATCCAGGGGCTCTGCTCGAACCTCAAGGCACGATGGACCTTGGTCAGACGCATGCCTAGAGACATGTACTGCTGGAGATTCTGATAGTGAAGCACATAGCGTTCCTTGTTGCGGAGGTTCGGTACCAACTTCTCAACCTCTGTTGGCGCCACCCCAACGCCAAGGAGACTGTGCTGGTACTCCGACATCCACTCCTTTGGGACCACCATGCGCTCTGGAGCTAGCGGGTAGGCGTTGTGCGCCTTGTGCAGCTCACTTGGGTACTCCAGATCTACCTCTAGGATGTAGACCTCTGGACTATCTGCTGGTTGCTCTGCAATGGTGGGTGCAAGCTGCTCGCAGTCTTTCACCCACCGAAAGCCACCCGTGGGGAGAGGTTGGCTCATGGCCCAGCCATACAGGTTGTTGGCATCCAGGTAGAGGATGTGGCTACTGGGCTTTTCTGGGTCATAGCCCTCGACCAGAGGATTGTTGGCTTTGGCATGGCACTTTCAGACCATAGAGATACCCCCACGCATCCCCTTCTCGATGAATAGGTGTTGGTCATAGTCTGTGAGCAGCTCCAGCTCTACACCTGTTTTCTTGAGTAAGGCGTCCCAAGAGAGGCCGGGGCTGGTGTAGTAGTGGGCAGGGTCTAAGCCATACTGCTGCAAGCAAGTCTTCCGAAAGGCCTCGAAGACATCTGCCAGGAGTAGGACGTCTGTGCGGCAGTAGAGGTCACTGTAATCTCCCAAGTTGCGGCATCCAAAGACCTCCCAGACCTTTCGGGCATGGGTGTAGTCCTTCTCACTAATGTGCTCATTGGAGAGCTTGCTGTAGAAGGTCTCCTTTGGTGGGAGCCAGGTCTCTGCGAAGCGCTCCCAAGAGTCCATGTACTCGTAGGGGTAGACGCCCTTACGCAGAAGGAGCTCTCGCCTCTGCCGATCTGGTTCATATCGGGCTGTGATTTGGAATGCCTCTGGCTGGTTGGCTGCCACGAGCCTGTCGAGAGAAGCCAGCAGGAACTGGGCGCTGTCAATGAAGCGAAGAGGTCCCAGGCTAAAGGAAATGTACTTCTCTGTGTTGTTAGGAATGCAGGAGACCTTGCCTTCCACCTTCGAGACGGCCTGCATCAACAGATGGGAGTCATACCCCCGCAGGTTGTGAAAGACCACTGGGATTGTGGTGGTCTTTGGGTTTAGCCGCAGCTTGAGATTACAGGTGTCGTGAGCCGCGCCACGGTACCTTTCCGTGATGTGGCAGTGGTCGCGGACAGAGTCGCCTTCAAGCGGTTTTTCACAAACATGACAGGTGGTAGCAGTGTTGTAGGCCTGCCAGTCCTGTCGTGTCATCCTCAAGGCCTTTGGGTTGGCCAACACAGTCTTGATCTTGCGCTCCTCTTCCTGCAGTGCTTGAAGGAAATGCTCTGCCGCATTGGGGCCACGGTATTCGACTGGTGGCTCTGTCTGCCCATCACACCATACCACGATGTAGCAGTAACTGCAAGCCTCGTGGTGCTGTGTTTTCTGGGTGTAGCTTTTTGTGGGATCTAGCTGGGGACCCTCAACCTTGGTGGTGAGAGCTTCAAAGTCTGCGTATATGATGTAGGGGGCCGGGAGCTGCTTGTGGTGGTTCTGAAATGTGAGCTTGTTTTTGCCCTCCTCTGGCATCTCCACCCGGACTGCAGTCTGCCCAACCCCTCGGCACTCTGGCTTGCGGGACTCGAGAAGGTCTTCCCTGGAATAGCCATGAAGACAGCGCTCACAGAAGTGTTTGCGCCTGTTTGTGGCATTCTGTTGATGGAGAAGGCGGTTGAGGTCCTTGATCCAGGTGTAGTGGAACTTTCCAGCTTTCTCGATCAGCAGCAGGTTAATGCGGGGCTTGTCTTCAGACTGTTTGCTGATGTGGTGGATGATGACACCCCTGTCCCACCCAAAGACGTTGATGGCTAGGTTGTTTTGTCGCTCAACCTTGAACACCTGAGAGATTGGCGTAGGAGCATCAACCCCGTCAAAGTTGAGGTCGTCCTGGGTGGGGTATTTGGAGGGTCTTTGCGGGTTTTTAGCAACAGGAAACAGGGCTGAGCGGAGGGCCCATCGCAGGCAGTGGTCATCCCCGTTCTTCACATTGACAACCGCCTTCTTGTTTTTCACTGCAGCCGGTAGTTCGATGTAGGAGCCTCCTCTCAGGGGCTGGTATCTGGCGATGTCCAACCATAGAGTCTGCACTCTATCAACCATCCACCCAGAACCTCTTTGAGTCCATTTTTCAAGGGTCTCCTGGATGCTGGGGAAAGCTTTGTCAAGTGCCTCTCTGATTTCACTTGCTTGAAGAATCGGTTTCTGCTTGTGGCGGAGCACAGGGTCTGTGTACTCCTCACTGCCGTCTGGGTTGCCCTTCCGAAGCTGGACCTTGAGAGCAAGCTGGAACTTAACACCACTCAAGGCTTCGATCTCTTCTACCAGCTTTTCATGGATTTGAGTGCGAACACCCTCCAAGAAGATTTTTGGATCAACACCCAGTTTGTGGCCCTCAGGGACGTCCATCTGCCAGCCCCGTAGGAACTTGCCGATTGTCCATCGTGCCTTGTAGAATTTGAGGGTGTCATCTTGTTGTTGCGGCGCAACGGAAACAGGAGCAAACAGATCCAATATCTCCTTTTGATAGTCCTGTATAGTTCTGAGGGTCTTCTGACGAACAGGGAGGGGGTCAAACACATCCAAGATGGCCGTCCTCTTCTGTTCCTTGCGCGTGCGAGGTGGGCGAGGTGGTCGTGGTTTCCCAGGGAGCAGAGGCTTGAGTAAGCGCTGTTTTACTGCTCCAGGAATGGGCTCATCCATGATGTTTTGAACCACTTCATGAAGAGTCGATTGGTTGTCAGGCATTTCTGCCAACAGCTGATCAATGTATTCAGCCACTGTAGTCATATCGCTGGACTAGTATACCCATTATCCCACCCAGCTCTAAATAGAAATTTCGATGGCTGCAAGACGCAGAAATTCTCTTTGCATCGCTTTAGCAGCACGACGCCATTCGCTCTTGTACCCACACCGACAACAGAGCCTCTCTTTGTTAGTAACACCGACCCCGCAATTTTTACAAGGCTGCGTGCATGAGCCCTTACGAAGTCTTGCCAGGTGAATCTTACAGAAATCCCCAAGACAGCTTTTACCACAGAGCTCTGTTGAGCTCAGGGTCAGCCACCTGCATAAGTTTTGTCCCTTGGGCATGATGCTTAAGACGACACGTCGGGTATATCAGAATTACCCATTGTATCTAAATGGAGAGCCCGGGCATCAGCGAAGCTGCTGGAGGGTGGGGGGCTGTCCATGGGCTCTCCTAACACTATAGCTTCGCTATATATCACTTGCGCAGTTACACTATAGCGAAGCTATATAACACTATAGTGCTAGCCCTGGGTTGGGGGCCCGCCAGGGGGGTGGGGCGGGCCCTGGGTGTTGCCGTTCCGCTGGAACAAGCGTGTTGCCGTTCCGCAGGAACGAGCATGTTTGGCACGTAGTGTTGGTGTTGTGTGTGTGTAGGCCGGGGCGTCTCCACATACATAAATAATTAGGGCAATTGTGTGTGTAGGTCAGAACGCCCCCGCCTACACAACTTTTTAGGGCAATTGTGTATGTACGTGAGTACGACTTCGTATGAGGGGGGTGGGCCAGACCCAGCCCTATGTATACTACTATTCCTATACCATTTTGATTTAAAAAAACTCTTTATCTACTGCGCAGAATATAAATATTGCGTGTTGGGTATTTCAGCGAAACTACAGGTTAAAAGGGGGCTGATGGTGGGGGTGGGGGTCATAGTGATAGGGACAGAAAGAATAGAATGAAAGTTAAACACAAAGGCGACAGTCATTGGTTTTCAATGGTAAAGACATTATTTTTATTGTAACCCTTGAAATCTGCTTTTATGACAGTTGAATAAAACTGTGTATGTACATCAACATTAACATATTATGATAAATAGGGAGACAAACCAACAGACCAAAAAGCAAGAGCATTTCAGAAAAGTAATGAAGCAGTTGGAAAGAGAAAACCCCCATTAAAACTAAAACATCTTCATGGTTAGGGGAAGACGGGGTAAAAAGCCCATGGGTGGGTAAGAAGCCCATGCCAATTATCTCATGGAATAAAGCAAATTTCAGTCACATTTTGCCCATGAGACGAATTAACACTCGTCTCATGGGCAACACTCGTCTCATGGGCAAACTGTGACTGAAATTTGCATTATTTCATGAGATAATTGGCATGGGCTTCTTACCCGCCCATGGGCTTTTTACCCTGTCTTCACCTCTAATTGTTGCTGGCACTAAAAAAAAAAAAAAAAAAAAAAGTAAAAAGCAAAGACTTAACTGCCGATTGTCAGGATGGCTTCTAAAACGAGAGCAGTGTGCTAAGTGTGTGTTTGTTTGTTGCTTTTAACAAACCCTGCACAAAACGCATGTAGGTCACATGCTTCACTGCACTGCTTTAGGTACGAAACTCATTACCACCACCATGACTGGGCAGATCCTTTCTGTATCGTGTCAAATAACGTGAAAAAAATAAAGGAGGAGAGGGAATACTTACTGCGTTTAACCCCACCCGTCACTGTCTAAACCTTTGCTCGTCTCGCACTGTTCTGTACCCAGCTCATTTTCTTCTTCTTCTCATCTTTAGATATTGTAATGTGTGGGTCTCTTAGTCTGTGTACTTTCCCTTCTCTTTGGTGAAATACCCAGAAACAATAAAGTGAAACGAGATTTATATTTATCTGAAATAAGCGTGCACGAACAAGCCCGGCAAACAGTTTGTATCAGTAAAAAAACCCAAAAAACTAAACTTTTAGTTCCATACATATCCGGGTGTGTTAGAATCAAAATGAGAGCCTGTGACCTTCCTTTGTCTCTTTCGATATGTCTGTCCGTCTCTGTCTGTCCCTGTCTCTGTCTCCCTCTCTCTTTCTCTTTCTGTCTCCGTCTGCCTCTCTCTTTAACTGTGTGTCGTGTATGTATGTGCGAGCGTGTGTGCGTATGTGTGTGTGCATTAGTTTTTGTGTGTGTGTGTGTGTGTGTGTGTGTGTGTGTGTGTGTGTGTGTGTGTGTGTGTGTGTGTGTGTGTGTGTGTGTGTGTGTGTGTGTGTGTGTGTGTGTGTGTGTGTGTGTGTGTGTGTGTGTGTGTGTGTGTGTGTGTGTGTGTGTGTTGAGAGATGATGACTAGGTTTATCGTGTTTTAAATATAATTGTTTTCCATTTGCCTCTGTTCACCATTGTTAACTTGTAACGACCTGGTGATAGTCTGCGATAATGATAATGAGGTATGTCAAAGTCTGTTTATGCATTTATCTTCTTTATCTTTTTTCACCGAAACATACCTACGTACGCACAAACAAAACACACACACATGTGTACACACACTTGCATGCATGCAAACACACACACGCATAGACACACACGTACCAGGCAGAGAGAAAAAGTGAGAGAAAGAGAAAGAGAGAGCGAGAGAGAGAGAGAGAGAGAGAGAGAGAGAGAGAGAGAGAGAGAGAGAGAGAGAGAGAGAGAGAGAGAGAGAGAGAGAGAGAGAGAGAGAGAGAGAGAGAGAGAAAGAGAGAGAGAGAGAGGGAGAGAGAGAGGGAGGGAGAAAGAAAGAGAGAGAGAGAGAGAGAGTCAGACAGACGGGCAGACAGAGATTGAAACACACAGAGAGCGAAAGAAAGAGATAAAGTGGGGGGGTGGTTAAGGATGATTGCAAGAGCTTCAGAGAATTTGAGAGACACAAGAAGAAGCAAGGTAGACAGACAGACAGACAGGTAGAAGAGACAGACAGTGGGACAGAGAGACAGACAGAGAAACAGACGCACTCAGCAACACACTCACTGACAGAAGCAGACACAGACTGATTCCCATGTTTCATCCAATCAGGTCAAGCCCCCGTTTAATAATAAACAAAGGGGAATAACAATGTTCTACAGATGTTAGGGTGAGCGTCAATCAAGCATTGAAACAAGACATCACCATCTATTGCAGTCATGAATTATGACATAAATCATCAATGAAACACTTTGTCAACACTGAAAGACTTTTACAGCCAGAAAACACCGACACAGTTCAAACCTCCGTGAGGGAAACAACGCGGGCTGGTATGTATGCTACAACAAGTCTGTTCAGCAATAGAAGAATCGTTTCCCCTGAATGAAGCAAGCATCGATTCAACACTTACATGGGTTGTTACTGGTTAGAAACACTGACTGTTTGGAAAATGTTGTCACAGTGCGTTTTCAATTTTAAGAGAAGCCTAGTTAGATAAGAAAATAGACCTATTAAAAGTGACAAAAGAATTTTGTTAACCCTCAATTGCACTTTTGATAAAAATTTAATTTAACAAAAATGAAATGTTATGTTCACTGGCTTGACAAGAAACATTATGAGAGAAGTTAAATGACTGTATCTGAATTATAATGCAGGGCCTGCATTCACATTGAGATAGTCTGAGACTTATCACCATTGCATTTTAGAAGTCCTTCTAAAGTAGTGGGATTGAATAGGACTTCAGAAGGACTTCTAAGATATCAATATTTAATTCAATCAATTCAATCAAATCAATTCAATAAATTAAATTAAATTAAATTAAATTAAATTACATTAAATCATGATGCTAAGTATCATACTATCTTAATGTGAATACAGGCCCTGATTAACTCTAAAAGAGAATGAAATAATCTTTGGAAGATTCGTCAACCCTCTGTGAAGTTTTATAAAAATACGTTCGTAAGTTTCAAGGTAAAACAACGCCATATTCTAAAGAGCATTAATTCGAAGAAATAGATTTGTGTGTGCCTGAGTTGCTATTTGAATTAACTCCAATCTGAAATGGAATGTGCTTTGGGTGTTAGTTTAATTAACCTTCTTTAAAAGGTTGTTTTCTTAACATTATGTTTATAAATACTTGAGTAAAGTTGTTTAAACAAACCAAGTCAGAAACATTGCCGTTTTAGCGTAAATAAACGGAGCCTGCATGGTGGTTAACATGCATAGAGAACTGGAGTATATCATTTGAAGCAACTAGAAAACATTAGGCTAAAGTACACATGGATTTCCATACAACCATTTTTGGTAAAGGTCAAGATTTATTTTTTATAAGCGAATCTCTCTTCCTCCCCTTGTCACACACACACACACACACACACACACACACACACACACACACACACACACACACACACACACACACACACACACACACACACACACACACCACACAGATTTTCCACAACTACAGTTAGTTAGTTTTAGTCTATTATATTCCCGTCAACAGCTATGGTCATCTCAGGACTGTCACCACGTAAAGGTCGATCACGTATTACAAAACACACATCAATGTATCTTAACGATTCCACATTTTATAGTTTATTACTGCTTTAAAACTGACAATCAATGTTCAGCTTTTGCTCTACAATATAAATCCACAACTGCAAAATAATGTTATATTGTAGAGCAAAAGCTAAATAATACTAATTGCCACTTATATAGCAGTAATAAACTATGCCATAGCCATATATTCATGTCTATGGCAACAAAATCATCGTAAGAAATATAACACAGTGTAGTAATAATAATAAGCATAAACAAAACATACTTCTTTCCATAAGTACATTTTAACAAAACGATAGTATATTTATCATTTTTACAAAAGTATTTCAACAAACGCGATTGCTTATTGGCTGTAGACAAGTAGGCCTATTTACAAATGGATAACCTTAGAAAACACCTGAGTAGATTGTTGGGCTGTCAGCATCCTCATGATCATGATCATGATAATCAATATTATCAACACCACCATCACTACCACCATCATCATCACCATAACATTATCCTCATTTTGCCACAATCCTGCAATTTAAAGGTAAGCTGATGACTTTATCTATGTCTGTCTGTCTCTCTGTGTCTGTTCTTCTCTTTTTCTCCAGTGCGAAAAGAAATAAGTGTATGTCTGGTGTTGGGACTGTGGAACTAACTTTTAAGTCGGCGCCACACACGCGTAAACTCGTATGGGGATGCGATCCGACTGGGCCACGCGAAGCATGATTCACGTGAAATACTTCCGTTTAAAAATAATTCTGCTGTTTTCGCTCACTATACGGTAATAGACCCAATACATGAATTTCACGTGAATCATGACTCACATCATCAAAATCGCATTGCAGTCAGATCCGAATCGTATGTGTGTAACAGACCATTTAACGACGCACAAAAGGAAAAAACCGAAAGACTGTTACACCCAACAACAAATAAAAGGTTGATATAATCTACATGTAACCATTACCAAATGTATAAAACGTAAGTACAGTATTATGGGTAGAGCGATTCAGCACGAATATTACATATTTACATATCTACACGCATCATATACGATATCA
>JAGGCT020002631.1:0-2500 GCA_017654935.2 Phymorhynchus buccinoides | reverse complement strand
CATGAACACTAGTAATAATGAACGACATTAGTGCTGTATATAGTAGTAGGCCTGTGTCATCAGGCACACGAACACTAGTAATAATGAACGACATTAGTTCTGTATAGAGTAGTAGGTCTGTGTCATCAGGCACATGAACACTAGTAATAATGAACGACATTAGTTCTGTATAGAGTAGTAGGCCTGTGTCATCAGGCACATGAACACTAGTAATAATGAACGGCATTAGTTCTGTATAATAGTAGTAGGCCTGTGTCATCAGGCACATGAACACTAGTAATAATGAACGACATTAGTTCTGTATATAGTAGTAGGCCTGTGTCATCAGGCACATGAACACTAGTAATAATGAACGACATTAGTGCTGAGTATAGTAGTAGGTCTGTGTCATCAGGCACATGAACACTAGTAATATTGAACGACATTAGTTCTGTATATAGCAGTAGGCCTGTGTCACCAGGCACATGAACACTAGTAATAATGAACGACATTAGTTCTGTATATAGCAGTAGGTCTGTGTCATCAGGCACATGAACACTAGTAATAATGAACGACATTAGTGCTGTGTATAGTAGTAGGTCTGTGTCACCAGGCACATGAACACTAGTAATAATGAACGACATTAGTTCTGTATAGAGTAGTAGGCCTGTGTCATCAGGCACATGAACACTAGTAATAATGAACGGCATTAGTTATGTATAATAGTAGTAGGCCTGTGTCATCAGGCACATGAACACTTGTAATAATGAACGGCATTAGTTATGTATAATAGTAGTAGGCCTGTGTCATCAGGCACATGAACAAGAGACGGTAACGTTATCTGGATAGCCATAGCACTGGAGTACGGAGTAAGTCTAAGGGCATTAGTTGTTTATAACAATTACATAATTCAAACAGAGGCTAAGTTAAAAGCATTTTATTCTTCAAAAATTCAACAATAGTAGTGCACATCCTGATCCTGAATCCTGGCTCTTCAGTACACAGATTAAAAAACCAGTTCACTTGAAGTCTTCTTCTTCTTCTTCGATCGCTCAGACAGTTTCCTGTCAATTATGAGCGCAGATGCGTCATGCTGCCGTTATGCGCCTAACTAAGAAATAATTAGGCCCAGCATGTCCGACTTCGGCTGAAGGAGTAATCTTTTCGAAAGCGTTTCTTGAAAAGACAAAAAAAGGCAGGAAATGGTCCAGAAAGGCAGAAAGATAGTAGATGACAGCAAGCAAAGGGAAAAGGCAACAGTCGAAGAGAGTGACAGATTAGAGGAAGCTACAAGCACAGAACTTCCAGATGGTGGGGGAACTATTTATGCAAAAGACCCCCCCCCCCCCACACACACACACACACACACACTCCGGTAACCCCACAGGGAGGTGTTCACTTGAAATGACATGCCATCTCCTCCCCCATCTCCAAAGCAACCCATTCTGTTCTGTATAATCATGCACATCTTATTGATCAGCCAATTTTACAATTCCAGTATCTGTTGTAAGGCAAAACGCTACTGGGAGACAATCAGACAAAGCGGTTCACCCTTACCTGTGGTTTAGCACACACACAAAGAATAGTCTCAACAGACGAAGGGTGATACAGTGTGCTGCTCCCTCCACGGCAAGACCCAAAGTGCCCAGTCCTCGACAACCAACTCTGTACTGCTCGTTGACGTTGACAACTGTGACGTCATCAGCAACGCCAAAAAAACCCAACCCACCAGGCCTCGACAGTATCATTTACAACCCGGACAAATAAAGAGGGAATAAATATTGTGTTTCAGCTCACCCGTCAATGTCTCAACCTTCGTTGATCGTTTTCTGTATGTACCTAATTGCTCTCCTTATCTTCAGACTGTTTTATAAAAATGTGTTGGCTGCTTGGTCTGTACGCTTTCCTTTCTGTTTTGTAAAATACATAGAAAAGATCGAGCGAAACGAGAAACTTACTTTCCCAGAAATAAACGTGCACCACAAAGCCAAACTGTATCAGACATAAAGAGAAAACAGACGGAGGTATTGAGGAAACACCGACACAGTTCAAACCTCCGTGAGGGAAACAACGCGGGCTGGTATGTAGGCTACAAGTCTGTTCAGCAATAGAAGAATTGTTTCCCCTGAATGAAGCAAGTATTGACTCAACACTTAAATGGGTTGCTATGGGTTGTCATCACAGTGCTTTCTTAATTTTAAAAGAAGCCCAGTTAGATAAGAAAATAGACTTATTAAAAATGACAACAGAATTTTGTTAATCCTCAATCTGGATTGCACTTTTGATCAAATTTAATTTAACTAAAATGAAATGGTTCACTGGGTGATACCTGAACCCCGCTTGATAAAAAAATATATATAATGAGATTTTTTCATTTATTGTATCTGATTTATAAACAGATTAACTCCAAAAGAGAATGAAATAATCTTGGGGTGATTTTTCAACCCTCTTTGACGTTTTATCAAAATACGTTCGTAAGTTTGAAGGAAACACCGCACCTTGTTTTAAAGAACATCAATTG
>JAGGCT020002630.1:15000-23174 GCA_017654935.2 Phymorhynchus buccinoides | reverse complement strand
AATGGTGGTTGTACACTTTAAAAAAAAAGAAGCCAAAATGACGATGAAGCCCTGTCAAGTGTTTTATCATCATACAATTCACGCCTGGTTTTTTTTTTAGTATAAGACAACACAAAATTTGTTTTCTTCACAATACTCTTTGCAGACGCGTAATACACAACTTTAATGTAAAATCGTTTGGCTTTCAAAATTCCACAAATCTTTTGCATGCTATTCGTATGCTATACAATCATTAAAAAAAAAATGTTTAAGCAGTTGCACACACAGGATGGGGGGGGGGGGGGGCGGGAGAAAGAAATAGTTTTGTTTCTGTGCAATGAAACAAAAGAACCTGAGAGACAGATGGAGCTGATAGAGAGAGAGAGAGACTGAAAGCATGAAAGCAGAGACTGAGACAGAAAGCGACAGAAAGAAATAAACAGATAAAAAGAGATAGTATGTGAGAGAGAAGAACAATGAAAGTGTGAGTAAAGCACAGTACAGAGAGAGAGAGAGAGAGAGAGAGAGAGAGAGAGAGAGAGAGGAGAAGAGAGAGAGAGAGGAGAGAAGAGAGAGAGAGGTTTAGCAGACGACACCAACTCCAGTGGAGAAAGTGTGGTGAACCAATAGGCCTACTGCTAGGCACGTACACACACAGTAGGCCTGTCGGGTGCAAATCTGTCGCTCGTTCAAATCTGCAACTCACTACTATGAGAGTCTGTATTTGCAACAACCACAAATTTCACTTTTTTCTGTACTTGAACTATTTACCTAACCCTCTAGCCTACACCAGACTGAGGCATTGTAAAACCATGAATCAAGTCTGCTGACACATGCACACACCAAGGGGGAAGGGCGGGGGGAGAGTTCTGTTTCTGTGTAATGAAATAAATAAAAAGAAGCTGAGAGAGAGACAGGTGGAGACCTGATGTTAAGAGAGAGAGAGAGAGACAGACAGACAGACAATCAGACAGACAGACAGAGACAAAGAGCAGGGAGAGAGGCAGGAAAAGACAGGGCGATAGACAGAGACAAAAAGAGAGTATGTGGAAACAAAATTGGAAGCCGTGCAAGGCAGAGAAAGAGAGAGAGAGAGAGAGAGAGAGAGAGAGAGAGAGATGAGAGAGAGAGAGAGAGAGAGAGAGAGAGAGACAGCAGTCACAGCCTAACTCTGCAGGCTAACATGTCAGGTCACCAGTCTGTTAGGCTGATGCATATTCATGAGGTTCTCAATGATCGCACCAGAGTCGCACGCTCAATTAAAAAGGGCAGACAACTTCAATGACAAAAGGAAAACAACTCAGCCCAGCAGGTCACGTGCTCCTCCATGGAACTGGCCCAAATCACGTGACCATTCACAGGCAAAAGTCACGTGATACCCTACCCGATACTAAAGAGGAGACTGCCTCTTGGCAGCCTCCAACAACCACAACCTACAATTCCAAAGAATCCCCTCAAGAACTGACTACAGAAACAATTCTTTCGTCCCCAAAACCATTCGAGACTGGAACTCCCTGACCCCAGAAATCATCCAGTCCCCCACGCTCAGCTCCTTCATCTCGAGGGTGCTGAAGCAGTCTGTATAAGCTCACACCGACACCCCCCCCCCCCCCCTCCCCCCCCCCCCCCCCTCCTCCCCCCCTCTCCTCCCCCCCACTCCTCCCACAGCTTCTCCTTCTCTCTTTTTTATGATTTATTCTTTTTCGTGTAGGGCCAGGTGTTCTCGGACTAGCTGGGGGTGCATGGCCCAACATGCTCTCTTATCTATCTAGGCTCTGGTGGGTGTTTTTGTTGTTGTTGGTTTTTTCCCGCGCAGCGATTTTTCTTTGAACCCCAATATAATAAATAAATAAAAATTATGTCAGTTATTGCCGGTTACGGCAGGTGGACATCATTGGTAGAAGAAGAAGAAGAATAGACTGGACGCTAGCTGGTTTGAACGCTTGCAAACATTATCTGAACTTCCCCCACTATCACCCACTCCCCTCACCACTTCTCTCCACTGATGACGCAGACGAAGCGAAAACAAGGTCATTACCACGCACCTCGCCCCCACCTTCACATTCCCCACAGATCTCGTGTTTTGAACGTAGCGCGTGTTACCGTTTCGTGTTGCTGGCGTCTCAGATCATTGCTAACGCGAACACCGATTCTGTTGAGCTTGTCTCGCGTTTCTTTGTGTGTCAAAATAAACATCTTGTCTCTCCACCGTGTGAAACGCGCAATCATGGGTCTAGGCTCGCCCTCCTTTGCCCCTTGCGAAGCCCACCCTGTGTGCTCTAACAATATCATTCTGTGTCCATGTTCGTGTACCTTCAATTATGTTGAGTGTGTCCACAATTGCTTCAGCACACATGTCGAAGTTTTCACGTTCTGTTGAGTGTGTCCACGTTCTGTTGAGTGTGTCCACAATTGCTTCAGCACACATGTCGAAGTTTTCACGTTCTGTTGAGTGTGTCCACGTTCTGTTGAGTGTGTCCACAATTGCTTCAGCACACATGTCGAAGTTTTCACGTTCTCTAGACTGTGGTATGCCATAAAATCGAAGGTTAACTCGTCGTGAAAAGCTTTCCAGCTTGTCTAGTTCAGATCTCACTTTGCTCAACTCTTTCAGATCATACACATGTGACTGTACAACAAGTATCTTTTTTGTTTGTTTATGACTCAGAAGTATTATTTCGTCAGCACCACTGATGTTCTTTTACAAAAAACGTGTGTTGTGAGAAGCACAGTACTGGGAAAGGTAGTCAAGGCAAACAGTGTGCTACTGTCAACATCAATTAAGGTAGTCCATGTAGAAGGGGATTCCTCAATGTGCCAGACTTTCTGGAACAGGAAGTAGAGGCGTAAGAATAAATGTTTGTTTCTTTTGTAACAGTTTTATTTTTGGACACTTTTATTTTTGAAGATTAGTGTGTTACTACTAATTAAATCGGATACACTAATATTAAGCATAATTATAATAGACCCCAAATCATTTCCAGGGGTGTAGGACTATGTTTAGTAGAGGCGGAAAGGTGCTAGTGGGTTCATGCATAAGGATTTTGCCTCTAGTTTCTCCCGCTCTTTTGCATTGCTGGCCTTGTTACGTGCATGATCTGTGCTGTTGTTATTAATTGTTAAAGAGTTTTGTCACAAAGAAAGAAATTGAAATGTGACCTGTTTGCATCAGATGCAGGGCCCTGATGTGTGCTGGTATGTACCAATATTCTATGTTCTTAAGCAGTTTATTGTCTGCTCAGAAAAAGAGCATGCATTTTATGGTGTGTGTTTTCGGCATTTTATGAGTTATTTTGGCTACTGTCTGATACTTGATATTTTTGGGGGGACAGGAGCCATTGCTTCTGCCAAAGTGTGCACTCTTTTTGTATCTGTTCAGTGCACACATTTTTATTGCTTATGCCATGCTCTGATTGACAATCAATGCTGAAATATTATTTTTTGTTCTTTTTGTGGGTGGTCCCCAGAGAGGAACTTTGTGAGAAGGCTATAATGGCTCCTGTATTTCGTTCTGTAATCCAGTTTTCAATGGAATTCTGTTGACTCCCTGAATGTAATTTTCATCAGTGTAAGATCATAGTGATGATGCTTAATATTTTATACAACTTCGTAGTCCATTTCTAAGAAGAGAACAGTGCGATAAGAAAGTAAATGTGGCGCTCCTGTACATAAGAATAGGCCTAGGTTCAATGCCTCAACAGTTGTGTCAAGGGAAGCAACCAGGTAAAAGAACGTTTCAAGACAGAACCCGAGTTATTTCCCTTCCTTTGTCTTTATGACATTATGGTTGTTTAGGTGTGGAGTTGCTGATACCAATGTACATTTTTTTCTCTTAGCCCTGGAGCGCCTTAACGTGGGTAGACTGAGCTGATCCATGATGTCCTGATGTGAGAGGAGAGATGGCTGTTGTTGACAAAGAGACTCTCCCTGAGGTACATGTTCTGTTTATTTTGCTTAAAGGATTTTTTTTCTTCATACCTGAGTCAGCATGGTATGATTGACTTACCCACATGTTTCTCGGGAATTGTTTCAGGACTATTTTTGATATACAAACTCACGGAGTGTTCAGTTGTGCTAAGCTATTTTTTAGTGTAATGACCAAGATATGAACGCATGATCGTGGTCATTCAGCCTTTTTATGTCATGTATTTGTCATATCTCAATGTATTTTTCCATTTATGCCATTAATCTTGACATACATTTTTCATGTATTTCTTTTTGTTTGTGGCACAAGCCACAAACCTATAACTCACTTTGTCGGTCTGAAGTCAGTCCAAAATTGTCGCACGCCACAAACGATTGTGAATCCGCGCTTGTTTTTCTTTGCTTGGTTGTCATAATATACCATGGTCTCTGGACAGGTTACACCTGGCGAGGGAGATAACCCGGCAACATTCATTGTTAAATTCATGTTAGAGGACACCTGAATTTTTTGCTGATTTTGTATCCCATTTTCTATGATGTAGTGTGTCACAATTGCTTGGGGGGGGGGGGGGGGGGGGGTATTGGGTTAGGGGGTTTTTATTCTTTGTTTCATGTGTGGTGTATTGCCTAAGAATGCTTACCTTAGCTCATTTAATGTTGCAGTCATCTCATAATACAATGTCTAACATTTCCGTGAGCAAGAACACAAGAAAATATTTCCGTGATTGTTTGCCCATTATTCAATCACACTGTTGGTTCATAATTTCATACTGCAGTTAATGAATGATATTACATTTGTCCCAGTTGATTTAGTTTTCTGTATGCGGTAACCAGTTCTTTTCATTTTGTTGTTTCCAATGCTTAATGCATTATATTGTTGCTAAAATGTGTTCATCACAAGTCTGAGTCATCAATATACTACCCTGCTTATGTAATCTCATTTATCACATTTTCCTTGTGCTTGTAGCTTAATGTTTTATTTTTATTTTCTTTCTGGTATATTCCAGGTTGGTGTTTTGTACAAAATACAAATGTGGAAACGTTGACACAGTCTGGGTGTGTGGCAAAGGAAGAGAGATTGTCTCCCCTCCCCCTGTCTCTCCCCCTTTCTGTTGCCCTACTACCCAAGATGTCACACACAGTCTCTCTCAATGTGTTCGTTTCAGATCTTCCTTCACTCACCTCTTCGTGTACTACAACCACACTGTCCACCAAGTCTTGTTGATCTTCCTCTAGCCTATCACACCTGTTATCAATGTGCTCACATATCTGACCTTGATCTGACTCAATTCTTCTCTGATTGAACCAAAGTCTTCTCTGATCACGCTAGTTTGGGCGTCAATTTGATGCTGTACGATGTCAGAGATCTTGGCGAAAAAGTCCTCTGCCACAGGACACGACATTCATTCAGTTTATCGGAGGTGGTGTTTGCTGCTTGCTCAGGTGGTGTAGGAGTTTTATGTGGGGCCAAAGGCCCTGGTTGGATCTCCACATCGTTGGCAAGGCGTAGTCTCCACATGGAGTAAACCATGTTTACAGCGCAGGCAAACACGATACGAGAGGGCATGTTCATGGCGGATAGCAGCGAACCGAAACTAGCACAGTCACGTACACCTAACACACTTTCTACACATGGGCCTAGAACGTTGGGGTTAAACGCACTGGGAATATTGTGATGAAACGTTGAAATAATAGCAACAGCAACCCAGCACAAGAGGTAGGCCGACACAACATCAGTGATTGACACACCTGTGTCCTTGACCTTCACATCACTCACCTTACTGTCCCATGAACACTTTGGCCTATTTGCCAACACAGTAACACTGCACCACAGAACAACCAATTCTGGCCCGATACACGTCTAAATCACACATTTGGGGTTTCTTTTTTGTTCACCAGCTCGAAAAAAACAGTTCTGTGGAGTAACTAGGGGAAGACGGGGTAAAAAGCGCATGGGCGGGTAAGAAGCCCACCCCAATTATCTCATGAAATAAAGCAAATTTCAGTCAAATTTGCCCATGAGACGAATGCTAGACATTAACGCTCGTCTCATGGGCAAAATGAGACTGAAATTTGCTTCATTTCAAGAGATAATTGGGGTGGGCTTCTTACCCGCCCATGCGCTTTTTACCCCGTCTTCCCCTATACATAGAAAGTTCTAGAAGATTGATAACTCGAATAATTTTGGAAGAGAATAAACACTGCACCTGGGGGTGTTCTAACCGCCATTTTTTCACGTGCCCCTGAGAGAGTGTGTGTGTTTGAGAGAGAGAGAGAGAGAGAGAGAGAGAGAGAGAGAGAGAGTATTGATAATAACCGAATAAGCACGGAAACAATTAATTCGTGTCTGATTGATTCTGTGTTAGTGTGTATGTGTCGCTGGCTGCTACTACTACGTAACACCTCGGGAGGGGGGGGGGGGGGGGGGGGGGGGCAGGATGACTGTTGACAGTTGAGGGGGAGAGACGCGCATGTGTGTGCGTTTGTGATTGCGGATTCTCTGTGTGAGTATGTATGTGTGTGCACGCGTCGTTTCTCGCTTTGTCTGCGTCACACTCCTTTGGCCCCAGTCCACTGTTTTTCTCCACTCTTCCTCTACTTTTCCTATATCTGGCTCTTGGCGAACTGACACACAAACGCATGCAGTCAACGCTTTGGTCCAAACACAGCTGCAGCTGTTGAGTGAGTGTGGCTCGCGGTGCCCAGCTTGCGAGCTGTAGCTTTCGCATACAGCACGGATTCTATATTCAATGTGTAGTGTCCATGCATACAGTCAATGCATTGACCCGCGGCCCTCGTTACCTGGTATAGTTGGCCGAAGGGGGGTAGTACTTCCGGTCAGAGCTCACACTCTTCTTTTGTGCTGTGCTTCTTTTTCTGATTCTGCAAGATTCTCGCCTGTTTTTCCTAAATTTGTGTAGGTATTTCAGATCATAAGGATCCCTTGTTATATTACTTCTTACTTTTCAGCCGATTTTGATATTTTCCCCCAAATTCAACTTTGTTTCCACTCTCTGCTAATTTCAAAACCGGAAGTTGTCCTTGGTGGCCTTCAAGAGGGGCCTCCAAAAGCACCTCTACTAAACAACCTTTCATCTGCGCTGCTGCCTTTCCCTCCCCACCTCCCACCTCTGCATCCCCACACCTAAAAACAGATGCCCCCCCCCCCCCCCCTTTTTTTGCATGCATGTATTGTCCCCTAAATACAAATAGGCCTACTCCTGTGCGTGCATCATGTGGGGCCCGTGTTTCCCCGGTAGATCTTGGAGCACAAAACGGTCGTGCATGACACTCTACATGCATCATGTGGGGCCCGGGTGTCCCTGGCCAGACTGGGGACATTTAACGGTCGGCCGGCATGACCTTTAACTCGTCTTTCCCTCTATCACACCCACCCACCCCAACCCCCTCCATCCCCCCTCCCAAATCAAATCTTCACATATTTAACTACCTTTTGTTTTGTTTTAAATCTCATTAATACCTTTCTACATGGTAAACTGTGTATCTGTAAATACTTCAGTTATTTCCTGACTATCTTGCAATCATTTCTTTCTTTCTATTTCCCCATAATGTTATCATTTCGCTTTGTACTCTATCTTTTGCTATTTTTCTCTCTTTCGTACTACCCCCTAAAGTGCAGCAGAACCTTCAGCGTGATGAAGTTGGCTGCCTAAGGAGAAGAAGAAGTTGCCTGTACAGTAATTGAGATCGGCAGTGATTGGCCCCAACACAACTGTTGAGTGAGTGTGGCTCGCGGTGCCTAGCTTGCAAGCTGTAGCTGAATGCTTCGTCCACCATCTGCCCCCCCCCCCCCCCCCCCCCCAATTTTGCAATGCGGTAAAAGCCAAAAGTTACTATCAACCCTTTGTTTTCCTGCAGTGATACTATTTTATTGAAACTTGGCGGAGGTTTGCAGAAGAAGAAAATCTGATATTTTACGGGCATCTAAATAAGAGGTTGTGCGCATTACAAACAGAAACGCATGCGCTTATCCCATCCGCTTATTTCTTACTTTATTTTACGTATTTGCGGAAAAGCGCATAAGATTTCCGTGTGTAATGTGCACAGACCCTTAGTCTATCTTAAAATGAAAATACAGAAGCCAAAGAAGAAAGAATAGGTAAAACAAAAACACCTCTAGACACGCTTAATGTACACAGACCCTTAGTCTATCTTAACATGAAAATACAGAAGCCAAAGAAGACAGAATAGGTAAAACAAAAACACTTCTAGACACGTGTATCCCAATACTTAAAAGAAGTCAAACGATG
>JAGGCT020002630.1:0-10000 GCA_017654935.2 Phymorhynchus buccinoides | reverse complement strand
ACGTAGGGCATCTACACACATACGTAGGGCATCTACACACATACGTAGAGCATCTACACACATACGTAGAGCATCTACACACATACGTAGGGCATCTACACACATACGTAGGGCATCTACACATACTACATCTACACATATACGTAGAGCATCTACACATATACGTAGAGCATCTACACACATACGTAGAGCATCTACACATATACGTACGTAGCATCATCTACACACATACGTAGAGCATCTACACATATACGTAGAGCATCTACACACATACGTAGGGCATCTACACACATACGTAGGGCATCTACACACATACGTAGAGCATCTACACACATACGTAGAGCATCTACACACATACGTAGAGCATCTACACACATACGTAGAGCATCTACACACATACGTAGAGCATCTACACATATACGTAGAGCATCTACACACATACGTAGATCTACATCTACACATATACGTAGGGCATCTACACATATACGTAGAGCATCTACACACATACGTAGAGCATCTACACACACGTACGTATCTACACACTACGTAGAGCATCTACACACATACGTAGGGCATCTACACACATACGTAGGGCATCTACACATATACGTAGGGCATCTACACACATACGTAGAGCATCTACACACATACGTAGAGCATCTACACATATACGTAGGGCATCTACACACATACGTAGAGCATCTACACACATACGTAGGGCATCTACACACATATATACGTAGGGCATCTACACATCTACGTAGGGCATCTACACATACGTAGGGCATCTACACACATACGTAGGGCATCTACACACATACGTAGAGCATCTACACACATACGTAGGGCATCTACACACATACGTAGAGCATCTACACACATACGTAGAGCATCTACACACATACGTAGAGCATCTACACACATACGTAGGGCATCTACACATATACGTAGGGCATCTACACAGCATCTACACACATACGTAGGCATCTACACACATACGTAGGGCATCTACACACATACGTAGAGCATCTACACACATACGTAGGGCATCTACACACATACGTAGAGCATCTACACACATACGTAGGGCATCTACACATATACGTAGAGCATCTACACATATACGTAGGGCATCTACACACATACGTAGAGCATCTACACACATACGTAGAGCATCTACACATATACGTAGAGCATCTACACATATACGTAGAGCATCTACACACATACGTAGGGCATCTACACATACGGCATCTACACATACATAGTAGCATCTACACATATACGTAGAGCATCTACACACATACGTAGGGCATCTACACATATACGTAGAGCATCTACACACATACGTAGGGCATCTACACACATACGTAGAGCATCTACACATATACGTAGAGCATCTACACACATACGTAGAGCATCTACACATATACGTAGAGCATCTACACACATACGTAGGGCATCTACACATATACGTAGAGCATCTACACACATACGTAGAGCATCTACACACATACGTAGAGCATCTACACATATACGTAGAGCATCTACACACATACGTAGGGCATCTACACATATACGTAGAGCATCTACACACATACGTAGAGCATCTACACACATACGTAGGGCATCTACACACATACGTAGAGCAACTACACACATACGTAGAGCATCTACACACATACGTAGAGCATCTACACACATACGTAGAGCATCTACACACATACGTAGAGCACTACACATATACATAGAGCATCTACACATATACGTAGAGCATCTACACACAGACGTAGAGCACACACATACGTAGAGCATCTACACACATACGTAGAGCATCTACACACATACGTAGAGCATCTACACATACACATATACGTAGAGCATCTACACACATACGTAGGTAGGCATCTACACACATACGTAGAGCATCTACACACATACGTAGAGCATCTACACACATACGTAGGGCATCTACACACATACGTAGGGCATCTACACACATACGTAGGGCATCTACACACATACGTAGAGCATCTACACACATACGTAGAGCATCTACACATATACGTAGGGCATCTACACACATACGTAGGGCATCTACACATATACGTAGAGCATCTACACACATACGTAGAGCATCTACACACATACATAATAGACATCTATACGTAGAGCATCTACACACATACCCTCCCATCTACACACATACATACCCTCCCACCGACCCCCTACACACACATACATACATACATACACGTACATCCTCCACCGACCCCCTACACACACATACATACGTACACGCACACACCTCCCACCGACCCCCTACACACACATACATACATACATACACGCACACCCTCCCACCGACCCCTACACACACATACATACATACATACACACACACCCTCCCACCGACCCCCTACACACACATACATACATACATACACGTACACCCTCACCATACGTAGATACCCCCTACACACACATACATACATACGTAGAGCATCTACACACATACATACATACACGTACACCCTCCCACCGACCCCCTACACATACATACATACATACACACACACCCTAGGGCACCTACACACATACACACACATACTACATACATATACGTACACCCTCCCACCGACCCCATACACACATACATACATACATACACGTACACCCTCCCACCGACCCCCTACACACATACATACACACATACATACACGTACACCCTCCCACCGACCCCCTACACACACATACATACATACATGACAACATACGTACATACACACGCACGTAGGGCATCTACACACGACCCCCTACACACATACATACATACATACAGACACGCACACCCTACCACCGACCCCCTACACACACATACATAGCATCTACATACACGTACACCCTCCCACCGACCCCCTACACACACATACATAGGGCACACGCACACCCTCCCACCGACCCCCTACACACACATACATACACACATACACGTAGGTACACCCTACACACATACCGACCCCCTACACACACATACATATGCGCATCACGCACACCCTCCCACCGACCCCCTACACACACACGTATGCATCTACACACGCACACCCTCCCACCGACCCATCTACACACATACATACATGCATACATACACGTACACCCTCCCACCGACCCCCTACACACACACATACATGCGCACACGCACACCCTCCCACCGACCCCCTACACACACATACATGCGCACACGCACACCCTCCCACCGACCCCCTACACACACATACATAGGCGCACATACACGTACACACCTCCCACCGACCCCCTACACACACATACATAGGCACACGCACACCCTCCCACCGACCCCCTACACACACATACATAGCATACATACACGTACACCCTCCCACCGACCCCCTACACACACATACATGCGCACACGCACACCCTCCCACCGACACCCCTACACACACATACATGCATACATACACGTACACCCTCCCACCGACCCCCTACACACACATACATGCGCACACGCACACCCTCCCACCGACCCCCTACACACACATACATGCATACATACACGTACACCCTCTACACAAACCGACCCCCTACACACACATACATACATGCATACATACACGTACACCCTCCCACCGACCCCCTACACACACATACATGCATACATACACGTACACCCTCCCACCGACCCCCTACACACACACATACATACATACACGCACACCCTCCCACCGACCCCCTACACACACATACATACATACATACGATACACGTACACCCTCCCACCGACCCATCTACACACACACGTACATGCATCACGCACACCCTCCCACCGACCCCCTACACACACATACATGCATACATACACGCACACCCTCCCACCGACCCCCTACACACACATACATGCGCACACTACACACCCTCCCACCGACCCCCTACACACACATACATGCATATCTACACGTACACCCTCCCACCGACCCCCTACACACACATACGTATGGGCACATACACGTACACCCTCCCACCGACCCCCTACACACACATACATAGAGCATACATACACGTACACCCTCCCACCGACCCCCTACACACACATACGTACATGCGCACACGCACACCCATCTCCCACGTAGACCCCCTACACACATACGTACATGCATCACGCACACCCTCCCACCGACCCCCTACACACACATACATGCGCACACGCACACCCTCCCATACGACCCCCTACACACACATACATGCGCACACGCACACCCTCCCACCGACCCCCTACACACACATACATGCGCACACGCACACCCTCCCACCGACCCCCTACACACACATACATGCGCACACGCACACCATCCCACCGACCCCCTACACACACATACATGCGAGCCCCTACACGCACGTACACATCTCCCACACGACCCCCTACACACACATACATACGCACACGCACACCCTCCCACCGACCCCCTACACACATACATGCGCACACGTACACATCTCCACACCGACCCCCTACACACACACACATACGCAGGGCACGCACACACATACACAGACCCATCTACACACACATACATAGAGCACACGCACGCACACCCTCCCACCGACCCCCTACACACACATACATGCGCATCTACGCACACCCTCCCACCTACACCCTACACACACATACATGCATACACGCACACCCTCCCACCGACCCCCTACACACACATACATGCGCACACGCACACCCTCCCACCGACCCCCTACACACACATACATGCGCATACACGCACACCCTCCCACCGACCCCCTACACACACATACATGCGCATCACACGCACACACCTCCCACCGACCCATCTACACACACATACATGCGCACACGCACACCCTCCCACCGACCCCCTACACACACATACATGCGCACACACGCACACCCTCCCACCGACCCCCTACACACACATACATACACGCACACACTCCCACCGACCCCATACACACACATACATGCGCACACGCACACCCTCCCACCGACCCCCTACACACACACACATGGCGCACACCTTCTTACCCCTTCCTACACACATACATACGCACACGCACACCCTCATAAGAGCGCATGCATGCAGGAACATTTTAAAAAGCAAAGACATTCAAATGCATAATTAAACACTTTCAGCATGTGCGCACGCGCACTCGCACGCACACATACACACGTGCGCGTGCGCGCGCGCGCGCACGCACGCACGCACACGCACACACACACACACACACACACACACACAGATCACTAATTTCTAAGATCACTGTATTGTGTAAGGTGGATAGACGTTAAATTAAAGAACGAACGAACACACTCACAAAGCACAGGTCCGTGAATGGTTGTTTCACTGTTATGTCTTGTCTCTGGCTAACCCCCGTTTTCCGTAAACATACACAGACTCGAAAGGAATTGATGCAGAATTGTACTGGATTCCATCGCACTGTGGTATCTTTGGAAATGAAGTAGCTGATATATTATTTTTGTTTAAATGAATTGATTTGTGTGTCACAATACGGCCTGAAGAAAAGTGTGGAAGACAAACTAGAATATGGGCGTTTGTGTTCTTTATTTTGTTGTTTACATATCTGTTGAAAGGGTAGAAAGGGGGGGTAAGGGTGTTTTGCAGGGTTGTAGAGAAGGGGAAGGAACTTAGAGGTCTCTTTCTCTCCAATTAACCACAGGGCCACATGGAGTGGTTTATTTGGTGTTTATTTCAAGCTCAGCAGAACACACAGCCCAACAATTAAGGATGATCGCTCCCAATAGGAGGATGTACAGGTAGTGATCGAGATAGCAGGTCAGAGAGACTGATTTGGCCTAAGGTTACAACTTATATAGCATACCCAACAAAGACTTGTAATGACCTGATTATCTATTGGTCAATTCACCAACACATGTAAACTTTAACACCTTATAGTCAAAATTAAACTACAATTTTCGTCTATTTCCTGATCAACAACATAAAGAGAACATTCCAATGTATATTCAATTATTATTTGCTGCAATTAAGTTAATTAATAATAAAATTAACAATCAAGCCAGACTTCCTGTTTTTCTGATTGGTTGATCAGAAAAAGGATCTACTTCCTTATGTTTCTCATTGGTCGAATTTTACATATTACCACCTGAAATTGAATAACCACTTATTCCTTAGTCATTCATCCCAACCAGGTTTAGGCCTATGGTGTACTTTTCGTGTCAAAATTGAACGAAAAGTTCACATTATAACATATCTATTAGAAAAGTTCAATTATAACATATCTATTAGAAATTTTTAGATAATATAATAAAACTAGAAAAACGTGGAAGAAATATGTCAGAAAATTGTACGTTCAATGAGAAGCTTCCTTCAAAATCTAAAATATCATTGTGTTCAAGATTTTGGTCTAGCCTGATTTACAACATTCGAATAAATTCATGGAAGACCAAATTTTCTAAAGATGTAGAATGCGCTTCTACAACAACAAGATCAACAACGACAACAACAACAACAACAGCCACAAGATCATCATCAACAACAACTACAACCACGAGATCAGCAACAACCATAACAATAACAGTCACAAGCTCAACAACAACAACATCATCAACAACAACAACAGCTCAAGAACAACAGCCACATCTCAACAACAACAACAACAGTCACATCTGGACAAAAACAACAACAGCCACAAGAACAAGAACAACAACAAATAACACCTGCCCACCCTCCCTTTTTTCTCCCCTCATCTTCCCAACTCTCTCCCCCTCCCTCCTCCCCTATATCTCTCTCTCTCTCTCTCTCTCTCTCTCTCTCTCTCTCTCTCTCTCTCTCTCTCTCTCTCTCTCTCTCTCTCTCTCTCTCCCCCCTCTCCTCTCTCTCGCTCTTTCTCTCTGTTATTGTAAAATGTCAAACAACAATAATAATAATAAAAAGGAGGGGGGACATAAAAAAAGAGGATTAAACATAAAGCAATATAGGCAAAGGTTGAAAGCATTAGTCTGGAGTGTGTGTGTGTGTGTGTGTGTGTGTGTGTGTGTGTGTGGTGTGTGTGTGCGTGTGCGTGTGCGTGTGTGTGTGCGTGTGCGTGTATGTGTGTGTCTGTGTGCGTGCGTGTGTCTGTGTGTGTGTGTGGGGGGGGGGGGGGGTACCACATATTCTTGTTTACAGCTTGTTAGAAATGGTGATAATGTATCTCGCAAGTCGTTATTTGACGTGATCTAGGTAACTAAGTTACCAACGGAGAGTAAACAAACCGTCACGACTACGAAGTTGCGTCTAGTCTGCTAACTGATGTTATATATGGTGTCAGGAGTCAAAATGGGGGGCCTGCTATGAAAGAAAGAAATCCTCAACCACAGAAGAGATTGTAAAAGTATACAAGTGTAGTTCTTCGTGAGAATGACGGAATCAACGTCAGGTCAGCCAAGGGGAATGCAGAAACAATTCACTGCAAACGTTCCTGCTCCAGACAAGATGTGTTCGGAAGGCAATCTTTCTCAAAATTGGAAACGATTCAAACTACAGTTTGAAAATTACTCCATAACCAGCAGACTAAGCAGAGAAGATGATGAAAATTACCAGCTAGCCGTTTTTCTTGCCGTTTTGGGGCCAGATGTCTGTGAGATCTATGATAACTTGAAGTTTGAAGCTCCAGATGACAAAAATGATCTCAAAAAGGTGATGAAAAGCTTGAAGATTTCTTTGTAGAGGACACCCACGAAGCATTTGAGTCTTACAAGTTTCATCTCAGAAAGCAAGAGGCGTCAGAATCAATTGCAGACAAAACTTGCACCTGATACTAACAAATTCAAAAACCTCCTGGACAAAGACCCAAACCTTAGTAAATTAAATACCAGTATGACTAATAGTAATAGTCTACCAAAACCGTCACAGCTGTGCCAACCCCCCAAAAAAGGAAGAAGAAAAAAAAGAAAGACGCTTGAGAGGCCGCGAGGCCTAGTCGTCTTAATCTACTTGACCTGACCTGACCAATTGAAGTGTACATTGCAGCACTCAGAAAGCTAGCAAAAACGTGCAACTTTGATCAGCTGGAAGAAAGACTGATCAGGGATTAAGTCGTCGTAGGAGTGAGACAAGAAAGTCTGAGAGAAAAACTTCTAGAAGACAAAGGACTGACATTAGACAAGTGCTTGTCAGTTGGAAGGGCTTATGAAAGTTCCAACCAGCAGCTACAGTCAATGTCAGGTGAATCATCTCAAGTGCAACGCTTGTTCAACAACAAGAAACAAGGCGGCTACATGCACTCAAGTGCTCCCACAAAGCAAGGAGGGAGAAGAAATGAAAATTCATCAAGAAAATGCACAAGATCTGGAAAATATTCATCACATAGTTGTCGTGTTTGTATATGTTTGGGTAATAAGATACACACTATGTACGGGGCTTCCGGTTTGGAATGGAATGGATCCAAGAAGGAATAAATAAACGTTCATTTTGAAATCCAAAACAATCAGTGTTTATGTACAACATCAAGCGAGGATTGTAGGATACAACAATGGCGACGAGGTTTGGAAACGAACTGGGGAGGCCAGCAGCCTTTGAGGCGACCGGAGACGCTCAAGAAGTCTCTCTACGTTGGAGAGCGTGGAAGGAAGAATTTGAAGCGTTTGCAGATAGCATGGCGTTATTCATCACTGAAGCCGATAATGCAAATCAACAGCAAAGGAAGGCATTACTGCTCTACACAGCAGGAAAAGAAGTAAGGCAGATATTAAACATGCTCCCCGATAGGACTGACAAAGAGTATAAAAAAGCCATTGATGCCTTAGATAAACATTTTACGTTCACTCCAAACGCTACATTCCTGCGACACAAGTTTCGACAAGTGGTTCAAGAGAAGATAGAAACGGTGAGTCAGTTTGTCATGAGACTGAAAGAGGCAGCTGAAGGATGTGGTTTTACCGCTGAGACTCTCAATAAAGAAGTCAACAATCAAGTCATCGCCCATTGCAAGTCCGACAAATTGCGCCGATGACTGCTAGAAAAGGGCGACAAACTTACGTTAGCAGACACGTTGAAAGAGGCAGCCTTGTTAGAAGCAGTCACAGAGCAAGTGAAAGAGCTGAAATTTACGGCAGGTGGGACTGAGACCGTATCTCGCGTTCAAGAGGACCGAAAACACAGAGGTAAGACGACAAAAGGCGAGTGCTTCAGATGTGGAAGAACAGACCACTACGGAAGCAGCCCTGCATGTCCGGCAAAGGGAAAGACTTGCAGATCGTGCTCAGGAAAGAACCACTTCGCCAAAATGTGCAGGACGAAGAAAGAAAAAGGAGAAAAAGAAGCAAAAATGTCAACATCAAAACGCAAGTTTAAGACGCGCACACGTCATGTTGAAGCTGATGAGGAGTCAACATCTGATGATGAATCGGACAGTCAGTTTGTGTTTGTGATGAAGTCCGCTAAGAACAGATCTAGATTCCACTGGATACCTGTCACCATAGGGGGTGTAGAGACAGACATTGTAGATTCAGGATCAGACATGAACATTATTAACAAAGACACATGGGAGGGATGGAAGAAGAAAAGTGTCAAAGTGTCAAACCAAGTGAAAGTGACAGGCAGAAAGAGACTTTATCCCTATGGCTGCAGCACACCTCTCACCGTGCTTGGTAGCTTTGAGGCTGAAATAAAGGCTGGCAGTCGTTCCATAAAGGCAAAGTTCGTGGTGATCAAAGAAGAAGGAGAGCCGTTACTCAGTAGAGAGACAGCTAAAGAGCTGGACACACTTGTCATAGGACTTGACGTGAGCTCTGCGAGATCAGTGTCCAGTGTTTCTGCTGTACAGGAAGAACCCATGTCCAATGACGTTGTGGCTGAATTTCCACAGCTTTTTACTGGATTTGGCAAACTCCGTAACAGAAAAGTGAAACTCCATGTTGATCCCAGTGTGAAACCTGTGGCGCAGCCAGTGAGGCGCACCCCATTTGGCCTGAAAGTGAAAGTGGAAGAAA
>JAGGCT020002629.1:0-2500 GCA_017654935.2 Phymorhynchus buccinoides | reverse complement strand
AAGGATAAAAATAGTATGAAAGAAAAATCTTTGATCTTAATTTGGATATCATCTCAGTAGTTGGCCCTCTCTAGTCATGTCTATTAGGTTTTGAAATTAAAATTTCAGAACATTATTATTTTGTTCATTTTACATAAGATTTTCATAAGATGTTTACTATGTCTGGTTTAACTTTGTGCTGGTTTGCTTTTATTATGGATTTTCGATTTGATGCAAAAAAGACACCATTCTCTTGTAGAATGTCTTTTTTGCTCAGGTTGGCATCCACTGGACAGTCAAATTGCAGGCCGATCATGCAAACTGATGAGACCTTCTCTTAGGTCGAAACAGCTGTCTTTGCATAAGGCACTGACCCTCCCCCATTGGGAGAAAAAGTAAATACATTGACTGCCATGAAGTTTAGTGTAATATTGTTTATTTATTTATTTGCTATATATAATATATATATATATATATATATATATATATATAAAGAGGAAAGTTTAATGGCTTCTCCATGAGGTTCTCCACGAAGGACTACACAACAAACTGGGTAAACTTGGAAATCGACATAGCCATGGGCTGCGCAGTCTTCCCCATTCTGTTCGTCCTGGCAATGGAGGTCATCTTGAAAGCTGCGATGAACAATGCAGAGTCAGCAGACCTCGGGAACGGTTACCATATACCTCCTCTCAAAGCCTTCATGGATGACACAACAGTGCTGTTGACAAAAGGCGATGAGACCCACAAAGTGCTGAGCAAGCTACACGAGCTGGTAGCCTCCTCCCGAATGAGCTTCAAACCAAAGAATTCCAGAAGCCTCTCTCTGCGGAAAGGAAAGGTAGCCCCAACAGTAACATTCAGCATTGCAGACCAAGCCATCCCAACTGTCTCAGATGAACCAGTCAAGAGTCTTAGAAGATGGTATGACGAATCTCTAAAGGACACGAAAAGGGGAAATGAGACCAAACAAATGGCTAAGGAGGGCTTGGAGACAATAGACCAATGCGGCCTGGCAGGCAAATACAAAGTCTGGTGCCTACACTTCATGCTGATACCAAAGCTCCTCTGGCCACTCCTGATATATGACATCTGCACCAGCACTGTGGAAGCAATGGAAGCCAAGATCAACAAATATACAAGGAAATGGCTTAGTGCCCCACCGGGACTCACTAATGTCGCATTGTACCACCGCCAAGCAAAGCTGAAGTTACCCTTCAAATCCCTGGTTGAGGAATACAAAGTGGGTAAAACAAGGCTACAAACCATGCTTGAAGACTCAGAGGACAAGGTTGTGAAAGAGAACCAACCCCATCTGAGGACAGGCACAAAGTGGAAAGTCCAAAAGGCAGTGGAAGAAGCAAAAGACAGCCTGAGAATCAGCGAAATAACAGGGCATACTCAGACCAACAAGCTCGGGCTTGGAGCAACATAAATGAAGTGGTGGTCAAAAACCAAAGGAAAGGAAAGGAGAGACTTGGTCATTCAAGAAGTGAGAAAAGAGGAAGATGCCAACAGAGTCCAGAAAGCAGACCAGCAAGGCCAGCAAGGACAATGGACTACATGGGAAAATGTACTCCAAAGAAGCCTCACCTGGAATGACATATGGCACATCACTCCCCTGAGGCTCAGCTTCATCATCAGATCTGTGTACGACCTTCTGCCCTCCGGTGCAAATCTGGTCAGGTGGGGACTTTCAGATGATCCCAAATGCCTGCTCTGCCAGAGCAGACAGACTGTAGAGCACGTCCTCAGCTCGTGCAAATTGGCACTATCAAAAGGAAGGTACACGTGGAGGCACAACCAAGTCCTCAAAGAGATTGCCATTGCAGTCAGTACCGCCAAAGGAAAACCAACGCCTGCACCAGCCCCACAAGCAACTTTCCACTCTGCAGGAGATGGCAAACCATGGCCAAGAGTTACAGCACCTGCCAGAACACAAAAGCAGAGTTTGCACGAAGGTGCAGAAGACTGGGAATGCTCAGCAGATCTTCCAGAGTGGAAAACGTTTCCAGATGCCATCAAAAAGAGCAACTTGAGACCTGCTATTGTGCTCCAATCAAGTTCTTCAAAACAAATGATTCTGATCTAACTGACAGTGCCTTGGGAAAGCAGAATGGAGGATGCGCACATCTACAAGACTGAAAAGTATGCCAACCTTGCCAGCAGCTTGAGGAAATCTGGCTTCAACACCAAGGTCCTTGCTGTATAAGTTGGAGCGAGGGGATTTGTAGGCACATCCGCCTACAACCTCATGAAACAGCTCTCAATATCCTGAAAGATGAGAACGAGAGCTTTGAAAGCAATGTCTGAGACAGCTGAGAAAAGCTCAAGCTGGATATGGGCGAGGAGGAATGAAAGTGAAGTTCATAAGTCTTAAATTTCCCTCTAAAGGTAGCCCAGTCCCGTAGCTCATTGGATAAGACCACGAACACAAAATACCAGGTTAAGCAACATCGACCATGGTCAGAACCTGGATGGGTGACTGGTGTGGGTTCAAATCCCGGCAGCCCCTGGGAAA
>JAGGCT020000262.1:7500-18148 GCA_017654935.2 Phymorhynchus buccinoides | reverse complement strand
TATCAATGTTATCTTGTACCCTTTATCTTAAGAGACAGTCACACATCCAACTAGTCCAAAGGACATCGTGACGAAATTTGTCAAAGTTGTAAAGACTGCAATTACCATGATAGATTAAAATTGTTGCATGTACATTCACTAAAAGGAGACGTATAGAGGCAACCTATCCAGATGCTAATTTGTTTTTAACAACTTAGATGACTTAGAGTTGAGACTTCTTTTTCTCCCATCCTTTCTAACAAGACTAAACGCCAAGAGGTTAAAGTGCAGATTCAAGTGCATATATTAACAATGTAAACATTGTTTTAGTAACAGAGTTTGCTAACTCCGGGAATCACTGCCTCCTGACTAAAACAATGCACCACCTCTAACGCCTTCAACAACCGACTTACCAAATAAAATGTTTAGTTAATGTTTTTATTATTTTAATGATTTATATTGCAATCGTTATTTTTTCCTTTAGCAAGCAAATGCAGCCTATCTTAAAGAATAATATTTATGGTACCCTTTATACCAACGAGCTTAGCAGAATCCAGCATTTTTACTACTACTACTACTATACGACTATTACTACTATGCACTACTACTACTACTACTACTACCTACTATACATCCTATCTCCACTACTCACTACTACTACACTCTACTGCTACTATATTCGCACGCATGTTTCACAGGCTACTTTAATTTATGTACAAAGCACATATTATTCTTGTTTCATAAAAAGGCCTTTATTCTGCAGGCTCAACCTTTCTAAACTCAAGTCAGTGTCCACGCAAAGGTGGTCTTGCCAGATATTTTCTGGCCGCTTATCTGTAAACTTTTAGGCCTACTGTATTCATTGAAAAGATTGGGCCATTCAGATCATCAGAAGACCTCTTCGTTAGCACACTGAGTTTCAGTAGGACCATGTCAATCCGCCGAATCACACACCTGAAATATTTCACCCGTCACAACACTAAATATTCCTGTGTCTGATTTGCGAGAAGTAATTAAATGGACTGTCAGTTAAAGTGTCATTGAAAATTTATATAATCCTTGACATTAATTTTGAAATCCATTACAGGAGTTATTCAAAGGCCGCAAACAAGTTTACATGTAATATACATGGCCCCACCCCCACACTAAACCTGTTCCCCACGTTTATGACTTTATGGAACAGGAGATGTTGATACTATTTTTGTCGTTTACACCTTTGTGTTGAAAAGCCCCATTGAATCCCGATTGCATCTTCTTCCATGTCTATGCTTTCACAAATTATATACATAGCTGCGAAATCCATCGTCATATCCATGACACTCCGTGTACTCATTCCAATGTACTTGTTATAGTATATTACCTATTGCTCTCAAACATCGACTACATTGTATCAGTTCCAAAAATGTACATCATTCGATTTCATTAACTCTTACCTCCCATGGAGAACTTGTGGTACGGCAACTACGACAACGAATTGTTTGGTATAGTTTGGTCTAGAGAAAGTGAAGCAATAAATAGGCACAACCAGGGGGAAAAAGTAAAGGAAAGGAAGGAAAGACAAGAAAGAAATGATTACCAAGTCCATGCCTAATGCTCTAGTTCTTCAGCAGTTGTACCAGATTCGAACTAGTAGACTTTACGTACCGGAATCGTACTAAACTAACGACCTACAGACTGCTTCATTTTTTCCTCTGCCCAACAGTTTTCTGCCGACAGAGCCCAGACGGTCTCCCTGTACCTGGACCCATAGTAGTAGTAGAGGACGATTTGAACGTGGCTTGTGCAGGTCAAGGTCTCCGTGATCCAACCTCTGGTCAGAAAAGTGTTGTGGTTCCGACGCCCGGCTGCGTATCTCCGGGAAAAAAGAACCCGCTCAAGCCTATTGGCCGCGTGGAAGAGCATGCCCTGACGAAGATATGAGTTGAACCACCAGCAATTTGCTGGATGGATAATCTTGCGGACAGGGAGGAGAGAGCTTCTGACCGCCACTTGACCACCTGGCGACGCTTGACGAATCGTCCCATCAAGAGTGGTTGTCATGACAACGATCTGACATGGCAGCGGCCCATGCCAACAGAAGCTTGCTACGCAGGATCGATTAATTCCCTGTGGTTTTATAAACCGTCCCGAATACGGAATTTACCATGATTCATCGGTTATCGGAACAAATAACGCATCGATTTTGTATTTTGAAAGCCAACGACGAGAACGAGCCCTGCAACGATGTAAGCCCACAATCACTATCACCATCGTCTTGGTGGCTGAGCAATCTCTGGAATTTGAGCGGGTTGTGAACACTAAACACCTCTCCGTAGCGTAATAGCGGCCGAGGATGTACGAAACGATAAGCTGTGGCTGGTAACCAAAAACATACAGATTGTTGTCGGCGAAGATGACCGCAAACCGGCCCGAACCTTTCTTTGGTGGTGAACTGGATGTGAACTTTGTTGCCGTAACCCACATGTTGCTCTCAACAGACGTTCGTCCATGAGGGACAAGGAACAGACAACTGTTGACACATCTCACGGGGCCATGTTTGTGTAGAAACCGCCATGTTGATGACGTTATCTGGTTCCGCGATCAGGACCAGTACCAGCGTGTTGTCTTTCACAGACGGCGCGGGATTGTCTCCAACTTGCTTTCTCGCTTGACCAGGTTTCCGGCAGTTATCCCAAGGAAGGAACCTCCATGTCACTGACCACGGCGCAGTCATTGTGAGCAGAACTATTGGTCCCACAAATCTACAAAAAAAAAAAAACACATGATCTGTATGATGTCTTCATGATGTATTCCGCTTATATTCACATCCATGGGAACGTTGATGTTCGCCGTCAAAAATTCAATGCCATTGTTTTTTAAAATTATGACTGCTTTACTTTCTTTTTTAATAATGGAAAACAGCGTTGAAAAACGAGTGACAAAAAGGAAGGTAGGACACTTGACGTTGTGGATCATAGACTTCTTTCTTAAGGGATGTTTTTGAAGATCTGTTAAAAGCAGATCTGCTTATGTGTAGATATATTGACATTTGTTTTCTCTGTGTAATACAAGAATAGTGTTGAAATTAATGAATTCCATAAGAGTTTTTGTTTGTTTGTTTGTTTAAAAACAAATAACACGAAAAATATCTTGGCAAACTTTAATGTAACAATAATCATGGGTGCGTCTTGAGTAGTTAACACGGGTAGTAACATATAAATTATAAGAAAATGCCAAAGGCTGTTTGTGCCAATTTGAATGTTACTACACATGCTTATTGTTTAAAACGCACAGATCAGACATAAGATGGCTATGTCCTGAGAAAACCATTGCTGTTGAAGAGACTATATTAAGCAATGTAAAAATAAAATAAATAGATAAAATAAAGCTCTTGAAAATAAAATATATAGAGACAAAAACGATATCCTTCTTTTTGTGTTGCGGGGGGGGAGGGGGGGGAATAGACAGCCCTCAAATCATGCAACTTTCTTCTATTAGAAGTTCTCGTCTGGATTTACACAAAATAGGTTGAGGCCTGTTACTATGGTCTATTTGTTCCAACAACCTAACAATTACATTTTATCTTATAAACGATACATTTTTTTCAAACTTTTTGTTAGTGAATGAATCACTGAATTTATGGTATAAACAATTGAACTATAGTTGTTTGTTGCCTTGCGATTGGCTAATCGCACTTACTTGAGAGATGCCGCATGCGGGAACAGCTAGTCGATGCCAGAACGTTGCCGGGTTCAGACATGGTAAGAATTTGTGCTAGGCCCACAAATCTAGAACTCAAAAATCTAACCTTTCCTAAGTGTTGCTGTGATAAGTTAATCGTGCAAAAAATAAAAGAAAAGAGAAATTGTGTTATCCAAGCCCTTTCAGCAGTGTACATTTGTTGGAATCTATTGTACTTATATTAGTTGGCACCAGTTGACCGCCACTCTCAGTCGGCGCCATTATCTTTGACTGCCGCTTTCAGCTCCGTGGGAGGTTCCAGTGAGTCGCGATGTCAGATACGGAGAAAAGTGACAAATGTAGCTCTCAGCCTGCGGAACACGAACCAAACGAGATAAAAATGCTAATTCTACAGATGGAGGCGAGGTGGTCAAGACAGTGCGAAACCTTGGAAAAGAAAATAGAGTCCTCATCGTCCAAAGTCCAACAAAATGAGTCCGAGGATGAGCCTGTGCACAAGAGGCAGAAAAAATGCCATCACGCGGATTCCCACTCAACCTCTGACTGCGATGTTTTGAGCATTCATGACGAAGATTCCTCTAACAAACTTGATGAAGAGGAAGAGATCAGGAAGCTGGTGGCAGAGAAACAAGCTGAGAAAGAAACACAAGAAGAAAAAGAACCAGCATGGAGCTCTGTCTTAGAGGAGATCGAAAATGAGTACAGAAAGCATAATGAGCCTGTGGGGGACGAGATCAACGAGAAGTTTGCGGAAATAATCAACCCGCGATTTCAAGAAAGTTTGTCATACGAGCATGTGAAGAAGCGATTTCAAACTACAATCGGCCCAAGAACTGCACAGAAATGATAGTTCCAAATGTGAATACGTCCATCTGGAAACAAATCTCGGAGTACGCGCACAAGGCCGACCTGAAGCTCTCACACATACATACAGAGAGCCCTGACGAAAGCTGCCACGGCTATCTCACAAATCGCCGACTCAATGCTTGCAGCAGACGATTTTTCTGAGAAAGAGTTCAAGCGGTGCACGGACGCGATTGGTCTACTCGGCCACGCAAACCACGAGATCTCATTACGCAGGCGCAGTGACATACGCCCCTACGTGAGCAAGACTATTGCCAAGATGTGTGGACAAAATGTTCTTCCTTGATTGGCGACGATGTCTCCAACACTCTGAAAGACATCAAAGACACAGACCGAGTGGAGGCAACAATTGCACCCGAAAAACGACACAACTTCCAGTTTGGCAGCCAACATGACAGAAGGGCTTTTTTAGGCCACACTCGCCACAACTACAGGGGATCGTTCAGAGGCCACATGCAGAAACGACACTACCAGTATCACAACAGAGGCCATCAGAGCCACAGAGGGGGCAGACGTTACTAGCTTCCATAGCAGATCTGCCTTCAGTTGCAGAGGTCAGTGAATTTCTGGCCATGCTACCACAGATTAAGAGTTGACTTAAGGATGAAGCCTCTTTGTTTCAGGCAAGTAGAATTGTGGAGTTTATGGAGTCTTGGTTACACATCACTTCTGATCCAGAAATTATGAGCCTAGTGTCAGGCGCAAAAATCCAGTTTTGCCCCCCAGAAAATCTCAGCAGATTGTCAGCTTCTCAGACTATCCCTTTGAACGAAAATGAGTGCGCCATTGTTGATGAAGATATTCTAAAGCTGTTATCTAAAGGTGTGATATCAGTTTGTGAAAAAGAGAAAGGTGAAGTGATCTCCCCCATTTTTACTAAGACAAAGAAAGATGGGTCGCAGAGGATGATTCTAAACTTAAAGAGACTGAATGGGGAAATAACATACCATCATTTCAAAATGGAAACATTGACTACTGCTTTATCCTTAGTTAAAAAAGATTGCTACATGAGCTCAGTTCATCTCAAAGATGCATATTACTCGGTTTCTGTGCACCCAAAATTCCGAAAGCTACTCAGGTTTGTTTGGAAGGACCAACACTATGAATATAATGCTCTGCCCAATGGCCTCGCCTCTGCTCCACGCTTGTTCACAAAACTAATGAAGCCTGAGAATGAAAGGACATATCTCTACAGTTTTCCTAGATGACAGTTTGCTTTTTGGTTTCACAGAGAAAGAGTGCTTGAAGAATGTGATGGACACTTTGACTGCTCTCAGGGAATTAGGCTTCCTCATTCACCCAACCAAATCAGAATTAAAACCAAGCAAACGGATTCAGTACTTGGGTGTGATAATTGACTCAGAATCAATGACAATCAGGTTGACTGATGAGAGGAAAAAAAGGTCTAAAAGACAGCTGCAGAGAGTTGACACGCAGAAAGCGCTTGAAAATCAGAGAGCTGGCACAGGCTATAGGGAAAATTGTTGCTAGCCTTGTGGCCGTGAAATATGGAGCCCTCCATTATCGGGGCCTGGAAAGCAACAAAGCAGAGCACTAAAGGAAAACTGTGGGGATTATGACCAGATCATGACTCTATCTGCCCAAAGCAAAGAGGAACTAAGCTGGTGGATTGTGAATATAGATGACGCATGTAATGACATTGGCACAAATGAACCTGAAATTGTTGTTACTTCTGATGCTAGCATTACTGGCTGGGGGTGTGATTGCGAGGGTGTATCATCTGGTGGAAAATGGTCTGTACAGGAAAGAAAAAATTTTCATATAAATGTGTTGGAATTGAAAGCTGCATTTCTGGCGTTGCAGTGTTTTAAGGACAAATTGTCGGGCAAACATGTCAGAATCAAAAGTCATAATATGACTTGCGTATAGTTGCATTCAACACATGGGCACCAGTCATTCAGATATGTGCAATTCATTGACTTATGACGTTTGGACATGGTGTTACAAAAATGACATATGGCTCACACATGCTGCCTACATACCTGGTCAGTAGAATGTCATTGCTGACTACGAATCCAGGCATGTTAATATGGATGCAGAGTGGAAACTTAATAGCAAATCCTTGAACACAGCATTTCAAAAGCTGGACATTTTTCCGTGCATTGACTTGTTTACCTCTAGACTTAACAAGCAAATGAAGAAATATGTGTCTTATACACCTGACCCTGCTGCTTTTGCTGTTGATGCTTTCAGTATTTCTAGGGGAGAACATGATTGTTTACATGTTTCCACCTTTCAGTGTGGTGACACGATTCCTACGGAAGGTCCAGTAAGACAACACCATGGGAGTGCTTGTGGTGCCGGATTGGCCAACACAGGTGTGGTATCCAACTCTGCTGAAACTGCTGCTGGTCCCACCAATACGCCTCCGATGCAGGACCAGGCTACTTCAGCTACCCAGCAGACCAGACGAGATCCACCCTCTCATCCAACAAAAACGCCTGAATCTGCTAGTCTGCAAGATTTGCGGCAAGTCTACCAGTAAGCCAGAATAACAAAGGAAGCAGTGGACCGTTGCAATGGACTCGTGGCGCCCAACTACATCGAAGGCGTATGACAGCTACATAAAGAAATGGCAAGAGTATGTAGAAAAAGCCCATATCTCCTCCCCATCACACATAGACTTAGCCAATTTTCTCGCTGATTTATGCAAGACTGGAGTGAGCCATAATACAATGCATCTAGCTAGGAGTGCTGTGTCAGCATACTTAAGTAGTCAAGGGAAAGAATCTTTAGGTAGTCATCCAGTGGTGTGTCGTGTAGTTAAGGGAGTATTTGAAAATCGGCCATCCATTCCAAAATACCAAGAAATATGGGATGTAGATTCAGTAGTACAATACCTTGCAGGATGGGACACGGTAGAAAAAATGGAGCTTAAGTATCTTACATTAAGATTAGCAATGATCCTAGCCTTAGTCTAGGGTCAGAGAGGTCAAACTCTCCATACTTTGACTATCGAGGATGTGAAGCTTGGTGAAAGAAAGTGCAGGATAAGCTATCAATCGGTGCTTAAACAGACAAAACCTGGAAAGCATATAAAACCATTGGAAATGGGGGGGTGTGTTTTTCTAATCCCAAGCTTTGTCTTGTGGTTCATATGACTGAATACTTGAAGAGGACCCAAGCAACTATTAATTTCCTATGTAAAACCATATTGCCCCATATTCACAAATACTTTTCCCTACCTGGTTGGATTAAAATGGTGCTAAACTCAGCAGGTATTGACATCTCCGTTTTCTCTGCACACAGCACCAGAGCAGCCAGTACTTCTGCTGCGTTCAGTAGGGATGTGCCCTTGGACTCCATTATGGCCGCAGCAGGTTGGACAAAAGAGACTACATTCAAGAAATGTTATTGTAAACCTGTGCTCATGGAAAACTGCAAGAGGACCTTCAGTCAGTCAGTCCTCGACAAATTTGTACATATGTAATATAACACTACTTCGCTTGGAGAAGTGCAAGTGGAACTCATTCATTCTGTGAATATGTGAATGTGTACAGATTTAAATTTGTAAATAACACTTTAAAACATTTGTGTGGCCTTAGTACAGCAATTGACCTCCTCGCTCTAAAATCTCAAGTAAGTGTGATTAGCCAATCACAAAGCGACAAACAATTCTAAAAATTAAACAAGACTTACCTCTAAGTTGTAGTTTAATTGTAGTTGTTTAGTGAGACTTGTGAGTGACAGGAGCGCTTACTTGCCCTCCCTCACAGCTCCATAGCAGCTTTAACCCCACCCTAGTTCTTTGGGTTCGAGGAGGCCAATCACGTCGAAAACCTGCTGTTCCCTCCTGCCACTCACAAATCTTCAAAAAACTACAATGAAACTACAACTTACAGGTAAGTCTTGTTTTTACAAATAATATCATTGGTACAATCATTCATAGTTTTTGTAATGTGTGCAATGGAGAAAGACATGATAAACTTCATTGAAATGTTTTCTAACCCTCCACGAGATATCATCGACTTCTGCATACATCATGTTTTGAGTGGCACTGTTTCCAGATGGACAAACGTACGGAGAATCAGAAGGAGAGACAGACATACAGACAAAAGGGCTATCTTTCGACTCCTGCTTGACCATCGGCCTTTGTACATACTTTTGCAGCTCTTGTCTACCGGGAGGGTGTCTCAACGCGGCTGTACAGTTGAGCAGTTTCACCAGTTTCGGCAAAATGATTTAATATTACTAATTTGGCAATCACTTAATGCCCCGCAACTTTCCTGAAAATCTCAGCCAAATCGGACGAAAAAGGGGCAGAAAAAGAAGGAGAAAAAAAAATACAAATGCAATGGTGTTCTACCTAAAGGGTAGAATCCTAATAAAACTGAAGAAAACTGTACAAATTCAGTAAACTTTGTAACAAAAGAAATTCAGACACCTACAGTTTTGACATAAACCAGCCGCCATACATTTTTTTTATAAGACGCAAAATTCAATGCTTGTGCGTCATTATATGCGCGTGAAATCACGTTGCCGGGGAGGAGTTAAGCAGCTACGGTAACAAAGCATAAAAGCGTCAAAAGTAATGATATCTTAAATCTGCCGGACTTTAAATGACCACTCAATCTACCCTCCATCGTGTAGGTGGTGTTCCCCACGCTGTCCTTGCTCAGGACAATGCAAACAACATGTGTGTAAAGGGAAACCGCCTAACCCCTTGTGACAATTTACAGAGGCTTGACCTTGTGGCTACAGGTAGGTTGACATAAAATTAGTTCGGAAAATAGGTCGAGACGTTTTTATGCAAATTAGTGACATTGGTGTAGTTTTGACCGCCACAGCTGGCAGAAGAGCACTTCTGACAGCAGCCCCACACAATAAGGAACCACTTTCTTGTGAATGAATAAACAGTGGAATATATCTGATTGTTAATGAATTGATGTGTTGTTCAGAGTCAAAATTGAATAAAATAGATCATACAGCCATGGATCCTGATTTTATATCTTGTTTTTGTTTTAACTGTCACTTATATCAGGCATTTTGTGTTGAATAATATTGGCTTGATGTTTCTATAACAAAAGGAACAGAAATGCAGCTGGGTATATTATATAAAGTCACCAGGTTGTCAGCAATATGCTCTGCCTCAGTGCAAATTGCTATCTGCTGCAGAAAAGTGAATCGACAATGTTCTGCCTGCGAGAGTCCCACAGGCCTCCCATGTGCACTAACATAACGTCTGATCAGTTGACCTAGGTGCCGACCGATGTTTAATGTTTCTCTGACCAACAGATCAGGGATGCTGCTGGCTTAGAAATCCCACCTAATGTATATATTCACCAAGCTGTCGACAATGTGGTGGGCTTCAGTGCAAATTGCCATCTGTTGCTGAAGAATAAATCTACAAAGGAATGTCCTGCCTCCGAGAGTCCCACAAGCCTCCCAAATGCCTTAACATAACATCTGATCCGTTGACCAAGGTGCCTGCCGAGATGAGGCCTGTATCTGGGTTGGTACGTCTGCTAGGTTAAGCCCATTGGAACATGCTCTTTCACTGCTGGAAGTGATGGCTACCGTGTCCTGGTTGCTAGAGCTGTTGTTAACCCTGTCCTGGTTGCTGAAGTCCTGGCAGCTATTGTATTGGAAGACCTGCCTTGACTGGGCTGTCTGAAACACTATATCAATGTATCGTGACTAGTATCATAAGCCACTGACTACTTCTATGCGTTGAATTAAACACTCCGTCAATGTCATAATCTAATGATTGCTACGCAACTTCAATCTTACGTCATTACAAGTAAAATATTAAAATATTTTTTTTGTGAATGTGATTATGAATTAATTGTATGTTAATTGTTGATTGGTATGCAATGGAAACGCAATGAAGCACGACTGTGACAAATGCGCCTGCGTGTGTACTGCACTACATAGGGGGGGGGGGGGGGGTCCTATTAGATATGGCCTTTATCATGACTGCAATTAATTATTGAACAAAGATAATTAGCTGAAAATGTTCATAAAATACAGCTTAATGTTTGGTAAGAAAGGCAAAAACGAAAAAAAAAAAAAAACGAAAAAAATGGAATTAGCCGAGAAATGTAAGGGGGGGGCACATCTTGACCTACACCAAAAACGTTTTTTGTGTGGATGCAAGAGACAC
>JAGGCT020000262.1:0-5000 GCA_017654935.2 Phymorhynchus buccinoides | reverse complement strand
TAAGATAGATTATTCCTCAGATTATAGTTTGATTTGTTTATGTTGATAAATAGTAGCTGATTGATTGCTGAGTATTATTTTCTATTATTATTTCACAAATAATGGTTGATTGTTTGTTTAACTGTTGAATAAGATGGTGGGTATTCTATTTATTTAATTGTTTAACTAATTATTTACTTATTTCTGTGTTTAGTCATCCATGTATTTGGTGTGTTGGTTTGTTTGTCTATTCATTATTTCCTTGGTTGTTTGTGTTTGCATTTCCAATTATGGAATGTTTTGATAATAATGTTATTATGCCTTATGTAATCCCCCTCCCCACCCTCCCACATGATACGGGCAGTGAGGCCTATTCATTAAAATTTTCGAGTTCGAGTTCGAGTTCGAGTTCTCTCTCTCTCACTCTCTCTCTCTCTCTCTCTCTCTCTCTCTCTCTCTCTCTCTCTCTCGTCTCTCTCTCTCTCTCGCACACACACACACACACACACACACACACACACACACACACACACACACACACCACACACCACAAACGCACGCACACACGTACACATGAAAGGACACACACTAAAAAAGCATGAAATACGTGTTATACATGGCGCTGATCATTGACAAACTTATTTATAAGCGACTGTGGAGCATGTCCCGATACAATTTTGAACGCAAACACTGCTTTGTTGTGTTTAAGTTTTAAGTGAAAAGGTAATATATCCAAGCTTAAGTAGTTAGTCGCTGTACGTTTTGAAGATTTCAACATGATTAGCTTTAAAGCACGTCTATGAAGACTTGAAAGAGGTTTTAAAATGTTATCACTAGCACCGTCCCAAACAGTTGATGTGAGATTCAATAAAAGATGGAAAGATGTGGAGGACAAATTCTATGAGAATGGAAATCTAAAAAACTGAATTACTGTGTAAGATTTTATCTTAGAGAGAGAGAGAGACGTTGAGAGAGATATTTGTGGGAGAGAGAGAGAGAGAGAGAGAGAGAGAGAGAAGAGGGAGAGAGAGAGAGAGAGAGAGAGATGACAAATGTTTAATTGTGGAGAGGCCCGTGACCCGTTACGATTCGGTTACAACAGCACAAAATCAAGCGTAAGTAAATAATAAACATAAGATTAGATCACTAAATATTGCGTGAATAGTGAATGAAACAAAATGCATACATATATTCATGGATGCATACAAACAAACAAACAGAAGAAAACATAACCACACAAAAATACTCAAGCATCAGAGCATAGATGCTTTAAAGATAAATTTAATAGTCGAAAATATCGTTACTCTTAAGTTTGCAGGACTAGCTCTACATCCAAACATACCCAAAGCCATTCACACACAGAAGATATTTTATATGCGATACCCAATTTTGAATTTTCCTGTATTTATCTTCCAAGACAAACAGCATATCATATGCTTTCCATGAATATCTTGTTGAGGGCTGCTTAAGGAGTCAAAACCAAAATTGTATGCATCTGCTTGCTGGTATAACAAATAATGGGTATCGACCCAACTCACCATATATGTCATGTGGAGTAAAAGAAGGAACTTTTAGTAATACTTTACATGTTTTTAAATGTACTTTTTCATTCGATTTGTGGGATTTGAAACCCCACAAGTCTGATCCATAGAGAAGTGAGGGTACAACATGGGCATCAAACAGTCTGAAGAAAAGTTTAGGAGAAAAGCAACCTTGTTTTCTTAATGTTTTCAGGATTTCAAATGTGGATTTTTTTGGCTCTAACCAGTGGCAATATCAAAGCTTATCTTTGTTGAATAGAAAAGGTAACACCCAAATATTTATAATTGTTCACAACCTCTAATTGATTTATACCAAAGAACCAGCATTCTTTCGACCCCAAATATCATCCTTTACGAAAAACTATGATTTTACTTTTGTCTAGGCTGACTTCCAAACATATTTTTTGTCCGCAGTCATGAAGAACATTGATTTGGTTTTGTAAACCTGCAATAGCAGATGACATGAGTGCAATATCATCCGCGAAGAAAAGCAAAACAATTTCAATATCATTTGGAAAGAACTGCATGCTGTGTTTGCTTTTTGAAAACATGTAATAAGCGAGCTCATTGATGAAAATAGAAAACAACGTTGGACTAAGCAAACAGCCCTGTTTAAGACCCTGCAAGCATTTAAAGTAACCAGTATATGAGTTACCATATCTGACACACGTCTTGACTAAGCAAACAGCCCTGTTTAAGACCCTGCAAGCATTTAAAGTAACCAGTATATGAGTTACCATATCTGACACACGTCTTGATTGTAGCATACATATTTGCTAAGATGTTAAGCATTCTACTATTTACACCATTTCTTAGCAATATATTGAATAATAATAAGTGCTGTACTCTATCAAAAGCTTTATTAAAATCAATAAATGCTACATAAAATGTTCTATTCTTTGACAAATGTTTCTCAATACAAGCATACAATGTGAAAATATGATCAGTAGTAGAAAAATATTTCCTAAAACCGGCTTGTGCATCTGAAATGATTGAATTTGTTTCTGCACAAGATATGTCACTTATTTAAAATGTATGTAAAAAGCTTGCACACATTATTGATCAAAGATACACCTCGATAGTTACTATCATTATTCATGTCTCCCTTTCTATGCAGGGGAATAATGATTGATTTGCTCCATTCCTCTGGCCTTGGAAAACACCTTCCCCAAATATTTTGTTAAAATAAATAAATGACCAAGAAAATGAAATAATGGCTTGAAAGGAACACAAAACACCAATGCTTTCGAGCTTTCGAGATTTTTTATTATCTCTTTATCAGGAAGATGAGTTTAAAACTGACATGAGATAAAAGTTTCAAAGGTACAGCTAAAAATAAAAACGAAAAGCAGGGATGAGCACAAGTTCAATATTATTTCTTGACAAGGCAAGTAGGCGACACAATATCTAGTGAACGATTAGAGGACTTGAGTTGTCCTACGCTGTTGAGAGTGATGTAGTGCACAAAATCATGGGGGAAAAAAAAACTCAACTTAAGGAAGGGCCTAGCAAAATCAAAGTAGTAGGAAGAAAGTAAAATAAAACAAGAGGGCAAAGCACACAAGCGCACCCAGTTCATGAGTCAGACAAATCATATTCAAATGGGAAAAGCGGCCTGTGAGCCCTTGCTTGATTAAGAGCATGCACACACTACAGTATTGGAGCACGAGAAAATTCTGCTTGCGTGCCCAATATCTGTGTAGGGTGTGGCATGCTCTTAATTCACGCAAGGGCTCACAGGCGCTTTACCAGTTTTGAATATGAATTTGTATGCCATGAACTGGGTGCGCTTGTGTGGCTATTGCCTTCTTGTTTATCTTTACGTCTTCATACGACTTGATTGCTAGGCCCTTCCTTAAGTTGAGTTTTTTTTAAATGTATTTATTTTTTCGAACCGCATACTCAGTCGCCTATTTGTTTTTTCTTTTCTTTTTTCCTTGTCAAGAAATAATATTGAAACTTGTTGCTCACCCCTGCTTTTCTTTTTTCTTTTTAGCTGTACCTTTGAAACTTTTATCTCATGTCAGTTTTTAAAACTCATCTTCCTGAAGAAGAGATAATGTAAAAAAAATACGAAAGCTTCAAACATTGGTGTTTGTCTGGTACCTTTCAAGCCATGATTCATTTCTTGTCATTTATTTTAACAAAAATATTTGGGGAGGTGTTTTCCAAGGCCCGAGGAATGAGCTAATCAATAATATTCCCTGCATAAAATGGAGGACGGAAGAATGCTTTATAACTTCGAGGGGGTATCTTTTGATCAATAATGTGTGCAAGCTTTTTACATACATTTTAAATATAAGTGACATATCTTGTGCAGAAACCAAATTCAATCATTCAGATGCACATAGCCGGTTTGAGGAAAATCTTTTTCGTACTACTGATTATATTTCACACTGATGCTTGCATTGAGAAACATTGTCAAAGAATAGAACATTTTATGTAGCATTTATGATTTATAAAGCTTTTGATAGAGTACAGCACTTAGCTATTATTCAATATATTGCTAAGAAAATGGTGTACACTAGTAGAATGCTTAAACATTTAGCCAAATAAGTATGATACAATCAGACGTGTGGCAGATCTGGAACTCATATATGCTTTCCTTTAAATGCTTGAGGGTCTTCTTAACACAGGGTGTTTGCTTAGTCAAGACGCTTCTTCGTTGTCAGATAGGGTAACTAATATACTGGTACTTTAAAATGGCTTGCAGGGTCTAAACAGGGTGTTTGCTTAGTCCAACGTTGTTTTCTATTTTCATAATGAGCTCGCTTATTACATGTTTTAAAAAGCAAACACAGCAGCCAGTTTCCAAAGATATTGAATTAGTTTTTGCTTTGCTTCGCGGATGATATTGCACTCATGTCATCTGCTATTGCAGGTTTACAAAACCAATACACTGTTCTTCATGAATGCTGGACAAAAAATATGTTTGGAACGTCAGCCTAGACAAAGTAAAAATCATAGTTTTTTCGTAAAAGGATGATATTTGGGGTCGATAAAGAATGCTGGTTCTTGGTATAAATCAATTAGAGGTTGTGAACAATTATAAAAAATTGGGTGTTACCTTTCTATTCAACAAAGATACGCTTTGCTATGCCACTGGTTAGAGCAAAAAATCACATTTAAAATCCTGAAATCAATAAGAAAACACAAGGTTGACTTTTCTCCTAAACTTTCTTCAGACTGTTTGATGCCCATGTTGTACCTCAATTCTCTGGGCATCAGACTTGTGGGTTTCAAATCCCACCAAATCGAATGAAAAGTACATTTAAAAACATGTAAAGTATTACTAAAAGTTCCTCTTTACTCCACAGACATATATGGTGAGTTGGTTTCTGATACCCACCATCTCTATTTGTTATATCAGCAAGCAGATTGCCATACAATTTTCGGTTTTGAATCCTTAAAGAGCCCTCAACAAGATATTCATGGGAAGCATAGAGATGCGTTTGTCTTGGAAGATAAATACCAGGAAAA
>JAGGCT020002628.1:20000-23802 GCA_017654935.2 Phymorhynchus buccinoides | reverse complement strand
CATCGTTGTATTCTCAGTCTCATTTCATGCAGTAAAAAATAGATTTAGATGCTGAGAGTGTCCGTATTTAAATTTAGAAATGGATACTTTAGCATCAGGAGTACATGAGTAATTTATTTATAACACCATGGTTTTTTTTAGGGTTAGCAGACCGAAAAGTGCTATTTCTTCATAATCGTGAGCGATATTATATGTAGACAAAATAGTTGCTGTATCATGTTCCAAAAGGGCAGTATTTTAGGGCATTGAACAGAATGCGTGTTCGATGAAGTCAACCTCTGTGGGACACCATGAAACACATCTGTTAGAGTTGCTATTCCAATTTTATGTAGCAGGATGTTTGTGGGGTATATGTTATGGATAAACTTGAAGTGTAGCAACCTCAGTCTTGATTATTTTGTGCACAGGTGTGCCGTGTTGAAATACTGTGTAATATCAACGTTTAGTTTTATTTGCCAAAAGTGTGATGCACAGATGTCATGATTTTGTTGTTTGACAAACATATGTCTAATTGTTGGCATGGGGTGAGTAGTGTTCAATTGGTCCCCGGCGCTTCTTTTGTGGTGATCATTGTTGTGCAATGGAGTTTATGTTGTGAGGTTTGGCGCTCGTAATTGCTTTCTTTCCTATTGGCTGGTGGCTATAAGCATTAGTATTAGAGAGTTGTTTGTTTCGGAAATAAGAGGCTAGGGTGATAACGTCTATCATTCTTTGCTGTTATCTGAGCGTAGTTGCATGGATGATGTCCAGTTAAGGGCATGGGTAGGTCTCTGTCATATAATGATAAAAACTGCTCACTTTGGCCCATTTTTTGTAGTATAGGACCGTAAACGCCCCCTTTTGTACTGATCTTAATGTATCTGATTGTGTGCCAGATGAGGCTGCGCGTGGTAGTTATGTTTTATCAACATTGTCCTGTTCTGTAGTTAGTTAGCATTGTCTACTAGTTCTTTATTATATCTTCGCTTCCGTAAGAACTCTGAGTGCGACGGGCCTCATATTAGCCGTATGCATTTTTATTTTGCTGGGCGCGCTTCTCTTTGCGATTAAAAGCTACAGTGTACCACTATTTGTGAAGGGTAAAAGTAATTCTGCTGGCTTGGAGTGTTCCTGTACTCGATTTACTCTGGCAAGTTTTCCTGTAGCAGGCCGTAGGCGGTGCCTCATTTAATCTAAGTAACAGTTTTTGTGCTGATTTCCATAATGTTGATCATTTTGAGGCCACCATCTTTTATATCTAAGCTCTAGAACATTCCTTTTAATTTTCTCAAAGGCTTTCTTGTTGTTTGTTTTCCTTTTCCATAGAAGTCTGTAAATAATAGTATTGATCTGGGCTAGCGCTGTTTGGGGAAGAGCAAGCGATTGTAAAACGTAGGTGAATTGAGAGAGAAGAAGAGTTTGGCTTAAAATAATTTTAACATACAGTGATGGGTTTCGATTTTCCCAAGATTTTATAGTTCTCCTTATTGTATCTAATTTACCTGTCCAATTATCTTGAATTAACGATGCCTGTGTATCTGCAGAAAAATACTACGGATCGATTAGAAATAATTTGTTAATCTTCGATTTTTAACATGGGGATTTCTTGTAACTGTTCCAATTTCGTTTTGTCTTCTTCCCAACGGCATGTATCCTCGTTGTACATTTAGATTTGTGCAGTTTAGAGTCCCGAGTGCTCTTCAAATTTTTCCACAATTGAAATAGCTAACTCTATGTCGTTTTCGTTTCTCATCGTCAGTGTTGTATCATCTGCATACTGTTTGATTTTAGTTGTTGCCGTTTGTCGTCCCTTTTGAATTTCAATCCCATGTATATCTTTATTGTTTCTTATTTTGATGGCAAGAATTTCTACCGCAATTACAAAAAGTAAAGGGCTTAAGGGGCAACCTTGCCTGATTCCTCTTTCTGTTAGGAACCAATCTGACAGCCATCCTCCGTTGTGAATGCAGCTCTCAGTATCTTTCATTGCTGTTTTCGTAACCAACGCTGGATGTAAAAATTGGGGCGCCCCCCCACAAAGTTGAAAATATCCAGTGCTTGAGAGATACATGTTTTGGAGATTGTATCAAAGGCTTTTGTGAAATCTAGAGCTACAATTGCGCCTGTTTTATTGGTTTGTTTAAGATATGCTGTAAGATCATCTATGAGTCTTAAATGTGTAGTTATATTCCTGCCTTTTATGAAGCCAACTTGGTCGGTATGTATGATTTGTGTGATAACAGCTTTTGAAGTCTATTGGCTAGCTAGCTTTTGTGTAAATTTTATAGTCTGTGTTTGTTAGAGTAATGGGCCGATAATTGGATAAGTTATGTTTGTCTGTTCCGTTGTCTTTGTGTAATAAAGTAATAACTCCTCTTCTTAATAGATTTTGGTAATTGACCCTTTTGGATGGATGCACAAATGCATTCAAAAAAGGGATTTTTCAGCTTGTCCCAGAAATGAAGATAAAAGTTGGGAGTTAACCCATCTATGCCGGGGGCAGAGTCTTTATTTAAATATTTTAGAGCTTGTGTGAGTTCATCTACCGATATATTATTTTCACATTGTTCTCTGTTCATGTGGCAAAGGGTAGGGACAGGGTCATTTTCTAGGAAGTGTTCCTTTATGGTTATATCACCTTGTTGGCTGTTCTGTTTATATAGTTGCTGATAGAATGTTTTGATTTCGTTTATAATTTTTCCAGGGTTGTCTGTGCTTTCGTTTTGTATTTTTAACAGCAGCGTTTCGTCTTTTTTCTAAGTTTAGGAAATATTTTGGTTTGTTTTTCTCCTTCATTGATCCAATTTTCTCTTGATCTGATTTGAGCTCCTCTAGCTTTGTGCATTTCTCGTAATTCTATCTCCTATTTTAGTTGGCATACTTGGGTTTGGATTTCTGTTATTATGGGGATCTTTGCATAATTGGTTTTCTTTGTATGCTAAATCAGTGAGTTTTTCTTTTAAAATTGCTCTATAGTTTTTTGACTTAGAGCTAGAGAACTGTATGCAAAACGATCGGATCTTGGTTTTCAACATTTCCCATATTAGTTCTGAATGACCATTCTCATGTTCATTTTCTTGCGCATACTCGTTCAAATGATTGCTTATTATGTCGTTAATTTTTTCTACAAACTGATTATCATGTAACAACGTTGAGTTGAACTTCCAATAACCCGGTCCTCTCTGAAATTCATTTAATTTTATGCTCAGCTTGACCAATCTATGGTCTGAGAACGGACAGGATTCTATATTGGCATCTCTAATTTTAGTCAATGCTAATGGATCACAAAAAATATAATCTAGTCTCCTTGCTGTGAACGGGCTTTGTCTTGACCAGGTGTACTCTATCTTATCTGGATGTAGAGATCTCCATGTGTCATAGATGTTTAGATTAGCGCACATTTCTTTGAGCGCTAACCTCTCTCTATCAGAGTGGGGTAATCCAACCACGTTGTCAATGTCGCTCATAGTGATGTTAAAATCACCATTTACCCAGATGTGGTCGCTATCATTTGCTTGAAGTTCTGTTTCCAGTTGTTGTAGGAACCTAACTTTCTCTGTTGTCGTACTTAGGGCATAGCAGTTAACTACAGTGTGAAATATTCCATTTATACACATTCTAATTGATAACAATCTATCACTACTAGTCTTTATTTCCGTGCTGTCACGTACCAGCTTTTTACTAATTAGTATTATAAGGCCATTGCTTTTATTGGTGCCTGCTGAGTAGAATAAGTCGCCATGCCACTGTCTCTTTATTTCTGTTAATAAATCTTCTGTAATGTATGTTTCTTGTAAACATGTAATGTCCAACTTCTTCTCCC
>JAGGCT020002628.1:12500-15000 GCA_017654935.2 Phymorhynchus buccinoides | reverse complement strand
TATTGCATAGTACTCCGTTGGAAATAGGCCTGCCAGGCGACATTTCATTGATCGCATGTTGACATGCATTGCATAGTACTCCGCTGGAAATAGGCCTGCCTCGCATGTTGACATGCATTGCATAGTACTCCGCTGGAAATAGGCCTGCCAGGCGACATTTCATTGATCGCATGTTGACATGCATTGCATAGTACTCCGCTGGAAATAGGCCTGCCAGGCGACATTTCATTGATCGCATGTTGACATGCATTGCATAGTACTCCGCTGGAAATAGGCCTGCCAGGCAGCATTTCATTGATCGCATGTTGACATGCATTGCATAGTACTCCGCTGGACATAGGCCTGCCAGGCAACATTTCATTGATCGCATGTTGACATGCATTGCATAGTACTCCGCTGGAAATAGGCCTGCCAGGCGACATTTCATTGATCGCATGTTGACATGCATTGCATAGTACTCCGCTGGAAATAGGCCTGCCAGGCGACATTTCATTGATCGCATGTTGACATGCATTGCATAGTACTCCGCTGGACATAGGCCTGCCAGGCGACATTTCATTGATCGCATGTTGACATGCATTGCATAGTACTCCGCTGGAAATAGGCCTGCCAGGCGACATTTCCTTGATCGCATGTTGACATACATTGCATAGTACTCCGCTGGAAATAGGCCTGCCAGGCGACATTTCATTGATCGCATGTTGACATGCATTGCATAGTACTCCGCTGGAAATAGGCCTGCCAGGCGACATTTCCTTGATCGCATGTTGATATACATTGCATAGTACTCTGCTGGAAATAGGCCTGCCAGGCGACATTTCATTGAACAGTTCAGATAAGAAAACTACCCAAGTTCTTTTTAGAGATTTGCCCAACACAAGTATGTGCAACCACACTACAGTAGCTATTGATTGATTCAGCGCATTAATACCATAGTAATTTGCATTAGAATTGGTCAAATGCTTATAAATAAGAAAAGCTCAAAATCAGGGCGCATTCTAGGACATTGTTAAACTACTCTCTCTCTCTCTCTCTCTCTCTCTCTCTCTCTCTCTCTCTCTCTCTCTCTCTCTCTCTCTCTCTCTCTCTCTCTCTCTCTCTCTCTCTCTCTCTCTCTCTCTCTCTCTCTCTCTCTCTGTGTCTCTGTCTGTCTGTCTAATGTCTGTATGTCTGAATGTCTGTCTCTGTCTCTCTCTCTGTGTTTCTCTCTCTCTCTCTCTCTCTCTCTCTCTCTCTCTCTCTCTCTCTCTTTCTCTCTCTCCCCCTCCCTCCCTCTTCCCTCTATATTTATCTCATTACCCTGTATAAATACAATTTCGTTCGTTCGCTCCCGGATCCCCCCCCCCCCCCACTCGCATATCCCTCTACCTCCCTCCTTCTCCCATCCCCTCTCTATCCCCCTCTCTCTTTCTCTCTCCCCCTAGCCCCCCTCTCTCTCTCCCCTTCCTCCTGTCCTGTCCAAACCACTAGAGCAGCACATCAAACGTAACATCGTACTACATATTGACAAATTTGACCTTTTGCATCCAAACCAGTCAGGTTTTAGAGAAAAACATTCATGCCATACAGCTTTAATAAATCTGGTCGACCAATGGCTTGCTAACATTAATAATGACGAATACACAACAGCACTTTTCGTAGATTTTGCAAAGGCTTTCGACACCATTGACCACTCTCTACTCCTTCGTAAATTATCAATTTATATTTTTTCAGCTGACACTGTTACACTTATATCTTCGTTTCTAAGTTCCCGTCAACAATGCGTTTGCGTAGAAAATAAATTTTCAAATTTCAGTGGTATAACAAGTGGTGTGACACAAGGTTCAGTTCTTGGCCCTATTCTTTTTTCTTTATATGTCAATGATTTACCCCTCTCTGTTTCGTCCCCATGTGATCCCTTTGCTGATGATACCACGCTTCACTCGTCACATCAAAATATAAACACTGTATATGTAAACTTGCAGGAAAGCGTACATAAACTCGTTAAGTGGACTGACTGTAACCATATGTCACTGAACGCAGACAACAATAAACACATCTTAATAACTACGAGACAGAAACGTCAAAACATCCAAGATACCACACTAAATATTTGTGTAAATAATAACAAAATAGAACAAGTAAAGTCTCACAAAGTTTTAGGTATAACTATTGATAATAACCTATCCTGGAATGACCACATCTCTCAATTAAGCAGAAATACATCAAAGAAAGTCTTTCAGCTATCAAAAATAAAACATTTTATCACTTACGAAGCTAAGAAACAGTTATTTAGTGCTCACATCCAATCATTAATAGACTATGCCTCAACACTTTGGGATTGTGCCAGTGACAAGACATTGAAACCACTTGTCCGCGTTCATAATCGTGCCTTAAAACTGGTTCTTTTAAAATCAAGTTCTTTAACTTTGGAAGATGTTAAGGTTCTGAATATTCTACCACTCAAAAACAGACTAAAATGTAACAAAGGAAGGCTTATGCACAAAATAATGATTGGAAT
>JAGGCT020002627.1:30000-33133 GCA_017654935.2 Phymorhynchus buccinoides | reverse complement strand
GTGTGTGTGTGTGTGTGTGTGTGTGTGTGTGTGTGTGTGTGTGTGTGTGTGTGTGTGTGTGTGTGTGTGTGTGTGTGTGTGTGTGTGTGTGTGTGTGTGTGTAAAATCCTGCAGCTAATCATTGACCCTGCAGTTGTTCATATCACAGACCTAATAGCTCCATTTGTGTCTCCGGCGATCTCGTGTGGAACTGTCGTTAAAACTACTAGATTAAAATGGAAAGTTCTGTTGTTTTGTTTTTCCCTACTTTATTTGGTCACTTGTTTGCTTCGTAAGGGGCTGCATGCATTTTAGGGGTTGCGTGCATGACATGTTTTTCCTCTGTTTGAGAGAAGCAAAGTTGAAAGAGAACGTAAGAAGAAAACAGAAACCGAGAAGGAAGGGTAGGAAGAGAGAGAGAGAGACTGAGAGAAACACGGGCAGAAACAGAGGACGAGAGAGACAGAGACACAATAAGAAAGAGGGAGAGAGAAAGAGAAAGAAAGAGAGAGACAAGAGAGAGAGAGAGAGAGAGAGAGAGAGAGAGAGAAGAGAGACGAGAGAGAGAGAGAGAGAGAGAAGAGAGAAAAAAAGAGAGAGAGAGAGAGAAGAGAGAGAGAGAGAGAGAGAGAGAGACAGAGAGAGATGAAATGAAATGAACCTTTATTTTACAACGGCAAAAGTAATGGCATATGGAGACCATTTTTCATGCTTGCCGTTAACATAAACAAATACACACAACAACAACAACAAGAAGCAAGCTAATACTAATAAAGAGAGAGAGAAACAACAAACAGAGACAGACATAGACAGAAACAGTGGACAAACGAGGCAGACACAAAATGAACAACTTTTCTTGGAAGCGATCGCGTTTGAAACTGACATTAAAACGGCGGGTTTTTGCCATGGATTGCGGTGTGTGTGTTTATTTCTTTATTTATGTGTTTGTGTGTTTGTCTACTCGCTCGCTTGTTTACCGTGGGTGCATTATTTTAGCAGTGGCAAGCACGAGCGGTGTATTGAGACAAGAGGAGAGACAACGAAAAAGGAGAGTGTTTTACATGGAGAGCGGTTAAAAAAACCATCGAAAAATGATGAAGGAATCTAAGAAAATAAAATGGTGTGTGTGTGTGTGTGTGTGTGTGTGTGTGTGTGTGTGTGTGTGTGTGTGGTGTGTGTGTGTGTGTGTGCATTCATGCGTGTGTGTGTGTATGTGAAAAGAGAGAGAGAGAGAGAGAGAGAGAGAGAGAGAGAGAGAGAGAGAGAGAGATAGAGAGAGAGAGAGAGAGAGAGAGAGAGATAGATAGATAGATAGAGAGAGAGACAGATAGAGAGAGACAGAGAGACTTGCACATACACAAACAGAGGCCTTAAACGGATTGACTGCAAAACATCAACGTACTCTATGAACATGGGAGTTACAGCAAGGGGTTGGGGGGGGGGGGGGGGGGGGGGGTAGAAAGAATATACACACACAAATAGGCACCAAGAGAGTAACAGAGAGACAGGGAGAGACAGAGACAGCTACAGATATAACAGAGAGAGACAGGAAGAGACAGAGATACAGCTACAGATATAAGAGGATCAGCTGACAATTTCACGGTGTCACGAGTTTTGTGTGTCCCCCAAGTGAAAAAAGATAAAAGAATACGACCAGAGCTGATAGAACAGCTTTAATGGTGTGTGAGTGCGTGTCTCTGTCTCTCTCTGTCTCTCTCTGTCTCTCTCTCTCTCTCTCTCTCTCTCTCTCTCTCTCTCTCTCTCTCTCTCTCTCTCTCTCTCCTCTCTCTCTCTCTCTCTCTCTCTTTCTGTCTGTCTCTCTCACTTGGAGCAAGTGATGATTATGATGATAATGATGACGACGACGACGAAGATGATCGTGATGATGATGATGATGATGATGATGATAACAACGACGACGACCAAGATGATGAGTGATGATGATGATGATGATGATGATGATGATGATAACAACGACGACGACGAAGATGATCGTGATGATGATGATTATGATGATAATGATGACGACGACGACGAAGATGATCGTGATGATGATGATGATGATGATGATGATAACAACGACGACGACGAAGATGATCGTGATGATGATGATGATGATTATGATGATAACAACGACGAAGACGAAGATGATCGTGATGATGATGATGATGTGATGATAATGATGACGACGACGACGAAGATGATCGTGATGATGATGATCATGATGATGATGATATAACAACGACGACGACGAAGATGATCGTGATGATGATGATGATGATGATGGTGATGATGACGACGATGATGACGAAGACGATGATGATGACGATGACGACGACGACGATGATGATGACGATGACGACGACGATGATGATGACGATGACGACGACCGAGAACCCGAATGGTTTACCACGAATACATAACACGTAGGAAAATGGCCAACGAAAATAAAGATGAAAACGAAGAATATGACGCAAAGATGATGTCGAAAGAAAGTTCATCAAAAAAAAGAAGATCCAACAATGGTCAACTTAGAACGATGATTTGACCGCCAGGGGGCAATCAAACCAGTAGGGGCTTAGTGCGTGATATTCTCCCAAAGTAATCAAAAGGGGGAGCAATGGAATGGACTCCTCTTTGCCGACGATATATAATGTCTGTATATCGTGACGGTGATAGTCTTCTATATATCGTCACCCCACATCAGCAACAATATTGTTGGTCAAAGAACTGCTCCGTTCTTTCAGATTGTCTTTCTGCGTGTGTTGCGATCATAACCCTTCATGGGAGGAGTTGGCTGTGGTGATGTGACTGTGTTTGTCTGTGTCTATCTGTCTATCTGTCTGTCTGTCTGACACACACACTCTCTCTTTCTCTGTTTCTCTTCCGTCTCTCAGTGGTTTCTCTCCCTACCTCCATCTCTGTTTCTGTGTGTGCCGAAAGGTGTGTATGTATGTGCGTGCGTGTGTGTATGTGTGTGTGTGCGCGTGCGTGTTGTGTGTGTTTGTGTATGTATGTGTGCATGTGTCTGCGTTGTGTACGTGTGTGTGCACACGCGCGTGTGTGCATGTGTGCGTGTATGTGCGTGTCTAAAGGAACGATGTACTAGATGAACAAAAAGATGATTTCTTGCATTGTGTCACTTGTGTGCGTC
>JAGGCT020002627.1:20000-22500 GCA_017654935.2 Phymorhynchus buccinoides | reverse complement strand
CACACACAGGACACACAACACACACACACACACACACACACACACACACACACACACACACACACACACACACACACACACACACACACACACACACACACACACACACACACACACACACACACACACACACACACACACACACACACACACACACAATTATAGAACCCTACTTTCGTCTGTACCAACATAGCAAATCCTTGAGACAAGCAAGGGACCAACAGAGGAATAAAGCTGAAATAATAACAACAACAACAATATACATACAGTAGTTTATTTATACGGCGCTAAATCTTGATATAAATCAAATCGAAGCGCACACACACGTTAAAAACATTCATAACGCATTCAAACAAAAACGCTACACGAAGACGAACATGAACATAACAGACACACACACGTTTGATAATATTAAGACCTAAGAAAGGTAAAGAGAGAATGATCTTCAATGACGGGGAAACAGGTGGGTTTTGAGGTTTGATTCGAAAGCAGAGAGGGTGGGTTGCTTACAACATACATATACATACATGCAGACAACATAAGGTATATGCACATACATACACACACACACACGAAATACCAAAACATTACTGCATCTTGCAATATATCTAGTTCGATCAGTACTATCATATGGGCAAGAGGTTTATTTCAGTACCTCAAATACTCTTTTAAATAAATTACAAAGCATAGACAGTAAAGCTATCAAACTAGCGCTTGGTGTCCCTATGCATTCTAACACTCTTAGAACATACAAAGAGAGCAATATATTGTCATTAGCGGAACATCGGAAATTAGCAGTTTCAAAATACATAGTCAGAGGCCTTTATGTTCACAATAATACAGAGGATGAAATATTCTTGAATTCAGAGACAGATTTTCCGAAAAGAGCAAAGGATATAACATCTCTGCAGCCAATCAAGAATTATACTGAAGACATTATATTATGAGTAAAAAGTAAGGTAAATATTCATAATATCTCTGTCATGCCTATTATACCACTAATGCCACCATGGGAACAAAGAAAGGCAACCTCTGATATAGAATATACCAGTGTTCAACAAAGACGAAGAGGTTAATCTATCAGTTTCTGACGTTCTACGCCATTTAGATTCAAAATATTCAAATCATCTAAAAAATGTCACTGATGGTTCAGTCTTAGACACGTCAGACAGTGGGGCAGGTTTTGCTATACCATCACTTAAAATAGAAAAGTCTTATTATTTAGGCAAAGACATGTCAGTATTTACTTCTGAGTTATACGCAATAATGCGAGCTTTAGAATGTGTCTGTTCTCTACCATATTCCATTTATAACGTCTTATTTTGTGTTGATTCAAAATCAGTTTTACAAGCTCTGAAGCAAAGCAACAGTAAAATTCGTAACGATGTTGTCTTTGAAATTAAGCATTTAATTCATTGTATTATTACAAAAGGTATTGGTATTGATTTTTGCTGGGTGCCATCTCATTGTGGGCTCTTTTGGAATGAGGTTGCTGATAGAGCTGCTAAAAGAGGGGCCTTCAATAACACTAACCTAACACATTTTTAGATGAGAAATTGGCATTGTCAACTCATGAAATTTACACTTTGTTGGAAAAATCCATTTGTATCAATCCATCTGACTTTAGACCTACTATTTTGATGCATACCAGATCCATCGTTAGTTTAGTGTACAAAATACGTCTAAATTCATTGAAAACTAAATACATAGAAATTAATTGTCTGTGCACCCAGAGATTATCAATTCATCATTTACTATTAGAATGCCCAATGTTGCTCTGTAAATACCGAATGTTCAATATGGACTTTTTTCATCAGTATAATAATATCAAGGATGTCTTAAGTGACACAGAAATTGACTTTGCTTTAATTGCTCAATTAGTGCTGTCCACGCCTATTGGAAGCTACTGTAGATGTTTTTCTTTGCGTGTAGTATTTAATTTTTTTAATTTTTTTATTATTATTTTTTTTAATTTTATAGATATATATATATTTTTTTAAATTGGTTCAATTTTTGCATGTTGTCTAAAATCACTGTTCATGTGAAAAGACGTTAACCCTTTCACCGCCAATGTCGCATTTATGCACCACAATCAGGCAACAAATCAGGACCTGTTATCTGAAAGCCCTATTTTCTTAATTTTGGGAGGTAGGGGTAGGCCTAGTGTTATATAATTATGTCACAGGGAAATTCCTAATATTGCTGACTTTTTTTCTCTCTATCCAGTTAAGCTTAACGGTATTTTGTGGCTGAAAAATAACTGGCGGCGAAAGGGTTAAATTAAAGATTAATTCACACACATACAGACACGGTCACACAGACGCACATACAGAGATAAAACAATTACAGACATACAGGCACAAGCAGGAACACACACGCGCGCGCGCACGCACACACGTATGAAAAACGTGTAGTTCGAAAAGCCAGGGAGATCGCTAATGATCCAAGTCACGTTCTGTCGCATTGCTATGAACTATTGCCATCTGATAGACGGTTCCGC
>JAGGCT020002627.1:0-2500 GCA_017654935.2 Phymorhynchus buccinoides | reverse complement strand
TACAATATTGGACGATCCTAGGTCCCTCCATTCAAACGCTATCGTGTTAACACAGATCGGTAGTCAGCCAGGAACAAACAGACAGACAGCCCTGGAAACATGCAGCAGCTTGCGCTTCGTGGCTTCTTAGTGAATGTCTAAGTACCATGATACACCACCACACGAAATGTGAAACCAGTCTGTCCCTCGATTCCTGAGATACAGGTCAGACATGAAATATAGCGCAAAGAAGAACATTTCGGTTTTCAAGGTCAAACTTTCAGGTCAATGACAGCGCGGTCATAATTTGGCTATGGGGCCATATATGTACTATGATACACCACCACACAACATTTGAAGCGATTCTGTTCCATGGGTCATGAGTACAGGCTGAACAGACAAACACACAGACAGAGTTGCAATGAATGTTATTATAAAGTGGAGAACTGATAACTCAAAACCGGGTAAGTCAAAACCACTGGATAACACAATGATGTTTGGGTCCCAGTTTAATGATCTCTATGTTCAAAAGTCTTTTTAACTCACAATATTGGCTATCTCAAAATAAAATGTCGCTCCCTTCAATTTTGACTTAAGCGATTTGACTGTAATAGGTATGAATGAACAGCTTGTGCTAAAACTTGAATTCAGCAAAGGAGCGATTTGTGTAACCAGAAAAAAGAAACAGAGAATTCTAAGCCTGGGGCCCGTTTCACAAGGGCGAACACTCGTAGCTGTTAGCGCAATTCGGCAAAAGCGGTCCTAAGAAACAACTTCGTTTGCCGATAGTTTCGCAAACGCTTTGCTTCACTTCTAAAGGTGACACGCGAAAAATGAATCGCGTGACGTACATGAATCATGGCAAATAAATAATTATGTTCTTACTTCCGGTGTTTTTTTTATAGTTCTCACGAGAATATGACTTTATTTTAGTACAAAATCAAAATGGCAACTCAAGCGAACACTAAGGTCCACTAAGATTCTATCGTAAAAATATATGGGATGATATTTGCAAATTAACAATTCTAGCACCATGTTCGCCCAGCACGTCACACTTCACTCCCACCAAAAGCAAAGACATCCACTGCCAAGCACCCTGCCATGTGTTTGTCTACCTTCAGACCTTATGTCAGTGATTGTTCCGTTAAAGCAACGCATGCGCACTCTATTTACTCCCCTCCTGTCGGTTGAGATGCAACGGACAACCAAGAACATCAACAATACATGGCGCTAGAAGAGGTTAAACAAACACAAGTGTTTTTGAGTGCTCTTTCTTATTTATTTTTTCCATCATGTTAAATGGAATAATGTTGTGCAAAATCAATGTTCTGCACACAAATAGACGTGAATGAAATCTCAACCTGCCTGTAGCCTGACATAAAGGCATGTTTTATCTCCCTTTCCATAGCAACTCGTTTCTCCCCCCCAGAAGTGAAGAGTAAGATTTAGGGTACCTACACATACATGCGGAGATTCCGTGCGGAAACCCGTGTGCAGTCCGTAAATAAGTAAAAGAAAGAAGGAACAAGATTTGTGCACGTGTCCGTATTTCCCCTAATCCGTAAGTGTTTTACCCTTCATTCTTTTACTTACTTACGGATTGCACATGGGATTTCCGCATGAACTGTGTACGAGGCCTTAGAGTTTTCCGAATTTAGACGATGTTTAACGAAGTTGTTATTGTGTTTCTTTGACTCCCTTTCGGCGCTAACGAAATTCGCGCGGCGAGCGACCTGTAGCAAAACTCCACCCAGCCCTGTGGTTGTTTGTTTGTTCAGACCTGGGACAGTACTCTGGCGGCTACTGCTCAGGAGTACGCCAACCTGTGCAAATTCGCCCACAACTCCAACAGAGGATACAATGTAGGGGAAAACATCTATTGGCACTCCAGTAAGTCTATGGATCTGTGTGTCTGTCTATCTATTGTCTTCTTCTTCTTCTTCTTCTTCTTCTTCTTCTTCTTCTTCTTCTTCTTCTTCTTCTTCTTCTTCTTCTTCGTATAATAATAATAATGGGAATTTATATAGCGCTCTTTCTCACATGAGCTCAGTGCGCTTTACATTGATAACAAGAACATTAAAGGCAAACAAATAATGAATCATTCTTCTTTTTCTTCTTCCTCTCTTCTTCTTCTTCTTCTTCTTCTTTCTCTTCTTCTTCTTCTTTCTTCTCCTTCTGCGTTCCCAAGCCATATGGCCATAATGGGTGAGGTACGTATATGTCCGGTTTTCAGTTTCCACTGGTCTCCCCGCTACATTCAGCTAACACGTTCCGATTTCGGAGAAACTCTGTCAAAGAAGAAAATGGTATTTGGAAGATTTTGTTTATTAAAAAAAACACCGTAGGAGAACGGGCTAATAAGTCAGAAAGATAGTAGATAACAGAAAACAAATGGAAAAGGCCTAGTCAAAGAGAGTGACAGATTAGAGGAAGCTACAAGCACTTAACGTTTAGGGGCATCTACCCTCTGCCCCAAACGTATGATAACAAAGTGTCTTGTAAGTAAGTAATCGGTTTTGCA
>JAGGCT020002626.1:5000-15009 GCA_017654935.2 Phymorhynchus buccinoides | reverse complement strand
GACCCACCAAGATTAAGTCCTTTGTTTTTTTTGTTTCTGGGTAGGTGTGACCCATATAAAAATAAATGCCCCCAACTTCAAATTGAGGCTGTTCTTTAAAGTCTCTGTCTCGTTGTCAATTTGGGGGCATTTGTATGGGAGTCAAGCCTGGTCAAAATAAGATTTATTTTACCAGCGAGAGAGAGGGAAGCACGTGAAACCCGTGGTTTTCACTCATGGACATGGTGGGTCTTTAAAAAATGGTAATCTATAATTACTCTTGCGTTGCTGGTTGGCAGGGTTTTGTCATAATGGTGCACGCATGCATGTTCAATGACGTAAGTTGACCTGCAATTTGACCTTTGTGAAGATTGTCGCTTTATGAATATGTTAATTACTTGACCATGAATAATAATCTGATCTTAATTGAAAACGTGACCTTGAGGTAAACCTTAATGATGTAACTTGATCATGAGTAGTAATCTGGCTGACCTTAATTTGAGACGTGACCTTAATGAGCACCTTAATGATGTAACTTGATTATTAATAGTGTAATTCGACATTAATTGGAAACCTGAACTTGATTGGAAACTTGACCGTAACAAGCAATTGATTTTGATGAATACTTTGAGCTTAGTTAGTAATTTTGACCTTTATATCATTATATCAGCCAGCTCTCTTCCTCCCCCCCCTCCTCCCCCTCCTTCTCCTCCTCCTCCTTCTCCTCCTCCTCCTTCTCCTCCTCCTCCTCTTCCTCCTCCTCCTCCTCCTCCTTCTCCTCCTCTTCCTCCTCCTCCTCCTCCTTCTCCTCCTCCTCCTCTTCCTCTCCTTCCTCCTCCTCCTCTCCTCCTCTCTCCTCCTCCTTCTCCTCCTCCTCCTCCTCTCTCCTCCTCCTCTCTCCTCCTTCTCCTTCTCTCCTCCTCCTTCTCCTCCTCCTCCTCCTCCTCCTTCTCCTCCTCCTCCTCCTCTCTTCATTTCTTATTTCATAATCACTGATCGACCGATCGATTGATTCATTCGTTCGTTCATTCATTCATTCATTCATTCATTCATTCATTCATTCATTCATTCATTCATTCATTCATTCATTCATTCATTCATTCATTCATTCATTCATTCATTCATTCATTCATTCATTCATTCATTCATTCATTCATTCATTCATTCATTCATTCATTCATTCATTCATTCATTCATTCATTCATTCATTCATTCATTCATTCATTCATTCATTCATGTGTGCTGACAGGAGGACGTGGCGGATCCGATTGAAGACTACAACACTCTGGCCTTCCACCGCCCTCCACCCACTGAGCCACTGGAGGACCCGGAATCCCAGTACGACCACATAAAGGGTCAACAATAAAGAACAGATTGGAGAAGTCTACTGCCATATGCACACCATTTCCCCGCATCCTGGCCGCGTTTATTTGGGCGACATTCAAAAGCGCGGAATTTTTAACCGGATATGTTATAAACCCATGATACGAAAGCGCGGAAGGTGACCTACCAGATATTCATTCTTACAGCCTGTTCTTACACCATGGATTTGACTATATCGAAAACGAATAAAGGAAAGAAGTCTCTAATGCATGATGGGTATGTCTACCGGGTTGACAGCGTTTTGAAAGATGGCATAATATCGTGGCGCTGCACCAACAAAAAATGCAAAGGACGACTTCGAACTGACAGTGACATGACATATCTGATCCCAGTGACAATGGAACACAACCATGACGGCGACGGTGGGGTGAACTGGTGGGTGGGGGGTGGAAATCTGTGCTCAAAATTGTAAAAAAAAAAAAATCCGCGCTTACGTATGCCGATATGATGCGCTTTCGTAAAAAACACATTTCCGCGCTTCTGATATGCCAATACGCGCTTTTGTAAATCTCCCGTTTAGTTTTATCCAGAGAGCTATTTTGCTTCAAGTTATTCCCTTTCACACAGGCAATGTTTCTTCCCAATGATTGTTGTTAGGGATAGGGAAAGACCTTACAAGTGGTAACAACAAACAAAAGAAGGGATAACAACTTTGGATTTGTATATATTGTTGTTAGGGATAGGGAAAGACCTTACAAGTGGTAACAACAAACAAAAGAAGGGATAACAACTTTGGATTTGTATATATGTTGTTAGGGATAGGGAAAGACCTTACAAGTGGTAACAACAAACAAAAGAAGGGATAACAACTTTGGATTTGTATATAATGATTGTTGTTAGGGATAGGGAAAGACCTTACAAGTGGTAACAACAAACAAAGAAGGGATAACAACTTTGGATGGATATTGTTGTTAGGGATAGGGAAAGACCTTACAAGTGGTAACAACAAACAGAAGAAGGGATAAGAACTTTTTACTTTAGGGATAGGGAAAGACCTTACAAGTGGTAACAACAAACAAAAGAAGGGATAAAACTTTGGCTTTCCATATATACTGGGTGATGTGTTTGCTGTGCAAGTTAGAACAAGAATAGGGAAAGACCTTACAAGTGGTAACAACAAACAGAAGAAGGGATAAGAACTTTGTTTCTTTGAAATGATGGTTGTTAGGGATAGGGAAAGAAGAACAAGAAATTACAAGTGGAAACAACAAAACAAAAGAAGGGAAGAACAAGAAATGTGTCAATAAGTATAAGAAGAAAGAAGAAGAACAGGGAATAGGGAAAAAGAAGAAGAACAAGTGGTAATAAGTATAAACAAAAGAAGGGATGTGTCAACAAGTATAAGAATTTGTAATAAGATAAAGAAGAAGAACAAGATATGTGAAGTTAAGAAATGTGTCAAGAAGAAAGAAATGTGTCTATAAGAAGTAAAGAAGAAAGAAAGAAGAAGAAGAAGAAGATAGAAGAAAGAAGAAGAACAAGAAGAAGAAGAAGGAAAAGAAGAAGAAGAAATGTGTCAAGAAGAACAAGAAGAAGAAGAAGAACAAGAAATGTGTCAATAAGTATAAGAAAGAAGAAGGAAAGAGTGGAAGAGGAATGAGAAGAAGTTAAGGTGACTTTCTTGTTAATGGAAACTTTATTTACTAAGAAAGAAGGAAAGAACTGGCTTGGAAAGAAGTAGAACTGTACTCTAATTTGGGTTTTGCTAAATGGAAAATGCTAAAACAATATATGTTATGAACAAGAAAAGAGTCAATAAGTATATAAGAAGAAAAAAGAAAAAAAAAGTGGAAGAAGAATAAAAAGACTTGTGTTTTAAGGAATTTAAACATTATGTATTACTGGCTTGGCTTGTACTCCAATTTGGGTTTTGCTAAATAGAAAATGCTAAAACAATATATATATACACGTATATAAAAACAAATTATATAAAACTTGCAATTTGAGAGAGAGAGAGAGAGAGAGAGAGAGAGAGAGAGAGAGAAGAGAGAGAGAGAGAGAGAGAGAGAGAAGAGAGAAGTGAGAGAGAGAGACTCTAATTTGAAATAGAAAATGAAAACAGACATGAACAAGAGAGAGAGAGAGAGAGAGAGAGAGAGAAGAGAGAGAGAGAAGATTAAGGAGACTTTTTTTTTAATGAAAACTTTATTTATTACTGGGCTGGGTTTTGCTAAATGGAAAATGCTAAAAAAAATATATATACATATATAAAAAGTGCAAACGAGAGAAAACCCGCAATTTGAGAGAGAGAGAGAGAGAGAGAGAGAGAGAGAAAAAGAGAGAGAGAGAGAGAGAGAGAGAGAGAGAGAGAGAGAGAGAGAGAAGAGAGAGAGAGAGAGAGAGACTGTAGTTTGTGTTTTGCTAAAGAGAAAAATGCTAAAAAAATGGCTTGGCTTATACTGTAATTTGTGTTTTGCTAAATGAAAAATGCTAAAAAAAATATATATACACGTATATAAAGACAAATGATATAAAACCTGCAATTTGAGAGAGAGAGAGAGAGAGAGAGAGAGAGAGAGAGAGAGAGAGAGAGAGAGAGAGAGAGAGAGAGAGAGAGAGAGAGAGAGATCAGTTTGCACTGGGTTTTTTTTAATTTTATTTTAAAAAAATAGCCCTAGATTACGTGGCTGAAACGTATGTGGAAGCAGGGTTAAGGTGGAATGTTTTCAGACTATGTATGACATTACAGACGATGGCTTGACATATAAACAAAAGCTTGATGCTTTAGTCATACTGTTTATAAGAGTCTACGCCTAACTAGACGTTAAACCAACCAGAAAGAGAGAGAGAGCTTTAGTTAATTTGTTTTTGTTTGCCATTGTGCTTTATAGTTATTTCTTTTCTTTTTTTTCCTATGGTAGATTTTGCAGGATTAAATTGCTTAGATAAAAACCCAACAACAACAAATAATTAAACTATACCCGTTGTTGTTTTGCCATCATCGTCTCTCGTCTCCTGTTTCTCTCTTTGTCATTGTCACCGTGACAGTCAGTGTCACTGTCATCTGATGTCATTATTATTTACGCCTGCCATCATCATTATCACTGCCAGCTTAAAGCCATTATTTACTGGTGTCATTTGTTATTGGGCACCGCGTGATTATGACACTGCGGTAAACACATCGACCAAGCACTTTCTTTATTGATAATCAATGTTAACCCTTTCACCGCCAATGTTGCATTTATGCACCACAATGGTTTAACACCCATGTCACTCAAAGGCATCAAATCAGGGCCTGTTATCCGAAGACCCTATTTTCATAATTTTGGGAGGTGAGGAAGGATAGGCTTAATGTTATACATGTCATGTAACAAAGGAAATCCCAATATTGCAGATCCAGTTTTATTCTCTACCCAGTTAAGTTTAATGGCATTTTCTTGCTAGAAAAAAAAGGCTGGCGGCGAAAGGGTTAATGTCCATCCACGCTACATACGATGTGATCCGATTGTGACGATGTCTGTGAGTCACGAATTACGTGAAATACTTCCGTCTAAAATAATTATAGTATTTTCGCTTACTCTACTCATATTGACCCAAATACATGAATCGAAGAAAATGTCTGATACAAAAAAAATTGGTATTTAATCAGATTCGTAGACGGGAGACTACAAACATTAATACAGTGGAACCTCCCTTATAAGACCTCCCATTATAAGACTCCCTCCCACATAAGACCTACTTCTCTGAGACATTGCCCTTCTTTGCAAGTATTAACATTACCTCCATTATAGACCTCATTTTGGATGATTTTTGAAGGTCTTATAAGGGAGGTTCCACTGTATAGTGAACATAGCTAGTAGGATTTCATCAGATTCATCTGGGCAGTAGAATTGTACATGGATCACGCCTCACAAAATTAATGTCAAAATCGGATCGCACTGAATCGATACGTATGCGATGTGGCTGGCCCTTTAAGGTATCGGTACACGTTAACAATATTCACAAAATATCTCCATGTCCCCATGGCAACACACTGAGTTGTAAGTCATATTAAGGTCTGTGTACACGTTAACATATTCACAAAATATCTCTATTTCCCCATGGCAACACACTGAGTTGTAAGAAGGTCTGTGTACACGTTAACAATATTCACAAGATATTTCTATTTCCCCATGGCAACACGGTGAGTTGTAAGAATTAAGGTCTGTGTAACGTTAACACGAAATATTTCTATTTCATGGCAACACACTGATAGTCCACTCTATTATAATAAGTAACACTAAAGCCATGGGGAAGTAGAAACATCTTGTGAATCGCGTTTTAACGTGTACACAGACCTTTATGAGTGGCCCAATACTTGTTGTTGCCATGGGGAAATAGTAATATCTTGTGAATTGTGTTAACGTGTACACAGACCTTTATGAGTGGCCTAACACTTGTGTTGCCATGGGGAAATAGTTGAAATATTTTGTGAATAGGGTTAACGTGTACAGAGACCTTAAGTTGGCTTTTAAAGCCGCCTCACACTATCCAACCAGTTTATGTAAGTAGTATATATAGTAGTGAGTATAGTAGTAGTAGGTGTACAGTAGTAGTAGTAGTAGAAATGGCTCTTAAGCCTAGGCCTCGTGTAGCCTATATAACATCTCCTCTTTGGCAATGACATTGTTAAATTATTTTGGGTCTGAGCAAGTTTTTGAAGGACAATCAGTCAAAATCCATTGTGAATTCTGACTGGAATCCAGAAGTTTTAAAGTGTAATACAGTTGCAAACTTTATGAGTGGCCTCTATACTTGTGTTGCCATGGGGTCTAAATAGTTGCCTTCTGACTTTCTAGTATTTTGTGGAATAGAAAAGGTTAACGTGTACATATACCTTAAGTTGGCTTTGTATAAGGCTGCCTCTCACACTCTCCAACCAGTTTAGTGTAATTTAGGTGTCTTAGCCTTTCAATATAGTTTAATTGGAAGAAAATTCATTTATTTGTGAACTCCGTCAACTATTGTTGTGGCCGTGTGCCGTTCTCACACTATCAGCAAGCAATGGCTGGTTGTGGGTTTTTTCCACAACTGCCTGTGCGAGTTGGAAGTAAATGGTGCAGTCAGTCACCAAGTCCTTCCCACCAGTTGGAAGAATTTCAATCGTCCAAATTTTGCATTTGTGATTTCTACTCACTCTGTCAAAAGAAAGGAAAACTGTGGAAATGTTTTGCTACCAGGGTCGAGTTTCTCTGGATAACGGTCGCCGCGCGAATAACGCTTACGCCAAACGGGGCCTAAGAAACACTTTAGAAAACGTTTGCAGAAGAATATTACAAGCTCTTGTCTGATTGGTCATTTGTTTTTAAATTATTTTAAACAAACTTGAATGGACCAATCAACAACAAGAAACGTATTCACCGCCCTCTTGTGCCTCAGCTCAGGCTGCAGCCGAGAAAGGGGCTGACAAGACCGACCAACATTGACCCAAGAAAGGGACACACACTGTACATAATGTCAATAATCCTGTTTGTCATGAAATGTCATGAAAGTGGTTCTAGTTCATTTTCTAGTTCTTCTTGTGCTTTTGAAGATTGTTGCAAAGTTATGTACAGTAATGTTGATAGCCTGTTAAATAAAAAAGATGAATTACTTTGTAAGATATCTGAGGCAAAGCCAAATATAATTTGGTTGACAGAAATTCTTCCCCCAAAACCAAGTCTATCCCTTGTGCCGTTCAGAATATGAACTTCCTAATTAAGATCAATTCATCTGTTGAACTCTTAATGCACTGCATCGAGTGATTGTTTTGCTGAGCAGCCTGTCCATCTCCTTGGGATTGAATTTGTATTCGTATTCGTCCAGTTTGTTAACTACAATATTGCAGTGTTATTAGTTATTAGTTTATATTCTTTAATTGTTGATAAATGTGTTTATTGTTGTTGTTTTTCTTATGTGCACCTGGCTGCAATTTCTCAGTTATGAGATAATAAAGATGATTTGATTTGATTTGATTTGATTTGATTGATGATATGTTCCTAAACAGAGAACCTAGGAGAGGTATACTTTTATATTTTGACAAAAGATTACATGTGAGAGAGTGTGAAGAGTTAAACAACTCACCGTTTAATGAATGTCTGTGTTGTACCTTTAAAGGTGTGAATAGGGGAGGATGTGTGTTCCGTTATTGGATGTGTGTACCGTAGCCCTAATTCATCTGTGGATAATACTAAGAGGTTATTGGATTTGTTAAAATTAAATTCTATATCCAAGCTTGATAAAGTCTGTATCCTTGGAGATTTTAATTTTCCCAATTCCAATTGGAGTGAAGTCTATAATAAAAATGTTAATAATGTAACTCACGAATTTGTGGAATGTACAAGAGATGCTTTTGTAATACAGAAAGTGAAACAGACTACAAGACACAGAGTAAACCAAAGACCAACTATGGATGATCTAATATTTATTAATGAGGATGACCTTATTTCTGACATTACTCACCTTGTCCCATTTGGTAAGAGTGATCATGATGTATTATTGTTCAATCTTTATGTACCTAGAGTAAAATCAATACAGCTAGGAGGTAAACTATAAGTTTGATTTAAACAAGGGTAACTATGTAGAAATTAGAGAGAACATTGGTAACTGTGATTGCTCAGTACTGGATAATTTGAGTGTAGAGGATACTTGGAAGGTTATCAGTGATCTTGTAAAGAATAACATGGAAATGCACATACCTAAAATGTCTTACACAACAGATAAATCATCTAAACTATCCTGGATAAACAGAAAGGTCTTGAAAATTGTTAGAAAAACAAACAAAAGAATATTCTAAATTTCTAAAAACCAAGGAAGGTCAAGCTTATTTGAAAAATAAACAGAAAAAGAAGAGAGAAGGGCCAGCTTATAGAAAATAGAAAAAGTATAAACAAATGTAATAAAATGATTAAAAAAATCAAGAAAAGCTTACGAACAGAATATTGCTGATAATAGTAAGACAAATCCTAAATCATTTTGGAGATATGTTAATGAAAGATGTGAGACTAACACAGGTGTAAGTGCACTAAAAAAGGATAATGGTGAATATGTTGTTGCAGATGAAGATAAAGCTGAAATTCTTAACAATGTTTTTGCCAGTGTTTTTACCAATGAAACCTTATCACAAGTACCTATTTCAACAGATGGTTTAAACTCAGATGGGGTGTCTGTTGCCGAGGTTAGAGTAAGCCCCTTAGCTGTTCAGAAAAAGTTAAAAGAATTAGATGCTTCAAAAGCACAGGGTCCAGATGGGATACCACCTAGAGTATTAAAAGAATTGGCTGATGAATTATCTTTACCTCTTACCATACTATTCAATAAATCACTTGAAACGGGTCAGATTCCTACAGAGTGGAAACAAGCTAATGTCACAGCTATTTTTAAAAAGGGATCAAGATCAGATGCAGGCAATTATAGACCTGTTAGTTTAACATGTATCACTTGTAAAATCCTAGAGTCTTTTTTTATTATTAGATATGCCATCACTAACCATATGAATGATAATAACCTGTATGTTGATTGTCAGCATGGTTTCAGAAGTAAAAGATCATGTACATCACAGCTTTTGGAAGTTATGGAGGAAATAACAGAATTACTAGATAACAATGATGGTGTTGATATAATATACTTAGACTTTAGGAAAGCTTTTGATAGTGTACCACATGAGAGACTTTTGATGAAATTAAGATCTTATGGAATAGTAGGTAATCTATATGTATGGATTAAAGACTTTTTATCTGGACGAACTCAAAAAGTTAGAGTTGGAGATAAGTATTCAGCTGAGGCAAAGGTACTTAGTAGAATCCCCCAGGGGAGCATCCTAGGTCCCACTTTGTTTACCATTTGTATTAATGACCTACCCGATTGTGTTCATTCATCATGTAAGACTTTTGCTGATGACACCAAAGTTTATAATAAATCATGTAACAGTAACTTACTACAGAAAGACTTAGATAATTTGCAAGAATGGTCTGACAAATGGAATCTTTATTTCAACACAAGTAAATGTAAGGTAATGCATGTTGGTAAAAGAAATCCAAGTGTTGATTATACTATGATGAATGACAATGTGGCATGTCCAATAACAAAATGTGATAATGAAAAAGACTTAGGAGTAACTTTTAATAAGGATTTTTCTTTTGACAAACATATTCAGAACTGTATTAACACTGCTAATAAGATGATTGGTCTAATTAAAAGAACCTTTGTCAACATTGATCGGGATATATTTATCAAATTGTACAAGGCATTGGTAAGACCACATTTAGAATATGGAAACGTTATATGGTTCCCAAAGTATAAATACCAGTCGTCAGCAATTGAAAAAGTACAACGCAGAGCAGCAAAACTTGTTAAGGAGTGCAAGAATATCACAAGTCGGCCCTTGTGAAACGGCCCCCAGTTTCGTCCGACTTGGTCGACTAGTGTGAGTCGACTTTTAGGGACAATAGTTGGTGAATAACATAATATAATAACGTAATGTATTGGGTTAAGGTCTGTGTACACGTTAACACTATTCACAGGATATTTCTATTCCCCCATGGCAACACAGTGAGCTGTAAGTCATATTAAGGTCTGTGTACACGTTAACACGTTAACATTATTCCCCATGGCAACACAGTGAGCTGTAAGTCATATTAAGGTCTTGTACACGTTAACATTATTCACGAAATAGATCTATTTCCCCATG
>JAGGCT020002625.1:10000-11753 GCA_017654935.2 Phymorhynchus buccinoides | reverse complement strand
CACAGACAGACAGACACACAGACAGAGACACACTGAGACAGACAGACAGACACACTGAGACAGACAGACAGACAGACACAGACAGACAGACAGACAGACAGACACACTGAGACAGACAGACAGACAGACACACACACTGAGACAGACAGACAGACTGACAGACAGACAGACACACTGAGACAGACACAGACAGACAGACAGACACACTGAGACAGACAGACAGACAGACAGACAGACAGACAGACAGACACAGACACACTGAGACAGACAGACACACTGAGACAGACAGACACACTGAGACACAGACACAGACACACTGAGACAGACACACTGAGACAGACAGACAGAGACAGACAGACAGACACACTGAGACAGACAGACACACTGAGACAGACAGACAGACACACTGAGACAGACAGACACACACAAGACAGACACAGACACACTGAGACAGACAGACACAGACAGAGAAGACGTGACACAAACAAAGAAGCGTAATGCTCCAGTGGAAGATACATAAATCTACCAAAATGGCCGACATCTTAAGAAGATTAAACTTACCCAGACAACAGCTTAGTCCAGTGCAGCACAACAATATCACCAGCGCAGCCTTCATTGTTCACAGCAGATAGAATATGAACTTAATGAGAACAAAATTAATAATAGATGGCACTTGTCACTTTGGTGATCAAGTGTAAGGACGTTTGTAAGCACACGGGTCACTTCTTCTGGTCTCTAAAAAGCCACTGAAATCATGACTGAGAAATCATCAAATGAGAAATTCAACCAGGAACATTTTCAAATCGTTTTCTAAGGGAACACAAATCCATTGGAGCATTGCTTCACGTAGACTAGTTCTAAAGAATTCCAATCCTCTTCACTTACAGAAGTCGATGTTGTTTGGGTTGGGTGGGTTTTTTTTAATTTTTAAAAAGCAGGGAGTTTTTTTTTCTCTCTCAACAACCAGGAACTAAGTTGTCTTAGTAGAATCACTGTATATTCACTATTCACACCAGGAGAAGGCAAATGGTAATCTCAGTCTCACGGCCTGTCGCCCAGGATAAAAACAACACAACACCAAACCCCGTCATTTTGCCATTGAGAGCAAGTTAGCCTAGCGGGCTACAGTAAGGAAAATATAAACTGTGTCGTTCGCCTCATATATCAGTTTCGTATACGCATGGGATTCTCAGTTGAGTGCGCAAACACACACACGCACACAATCCTAATTCATGCAATTGTACACACAGCATGATTTAGGATTGCCCAAAGTAAAATTAATTTTGAATCTGATTTACATGTTTGATGATTTTTGCAATGCGTGCGTGCAGAACTTCTGCCTGTCAATATATATATCTCCGAAAACACAAAGCGAGTGAGCCTTGAAGGCTTTGCCTCTTGTTTTTAATGTTAGTTATTTTCCGCTTATCATTCCACGAGGACATGGCCTATGTATGTCTGTCCACAGAAGCAGAGGATGATGAAGAAGGATACCAGTTGCCTGTGGCACCCAAACCGCCCCGGGCCTTGAAACAAAGTGAGTGGAATGTGCACAGCTGTTCCGGGAGGGAACGTTTGTAGTTTCAGGACTGTTGTCAAGCCAACTTCACACGATAGCTCCTTGTCATCAACAACAGTCAAGAATAATGTTAGAAAATTAGTTATATTCAGGATCCCGTGTCAGATTTTCATTCATGAGCATTTGTTTTTTGTGTTTGCGATAAAAAAAAAGTGTATTGTTTAATTAAGAACA
>JAGGCT020002625.1:0-5000 GCA_017654935.2 Phymorhynchus buccinoides | reverse complement strand
TTTTAACGCCATGCAGGGTCTTTCAATTGACAACAGCTCACCTTCCAACTTCACACTCAACCATGTAAACATCAAAAACGTGTTGTCAGTTTGTCTGCCTCTGTTGTTCTCCCTCTCAAAAAGGGGTAAAGAGGAAAACTTAGAGAGAAAAAGTGGCCAATAAAGCGAAATTGAAGATTTCAGCTTTGGCCGTAAAAACGAACAAAATAACACATGCTTAAGAAGGAAAAATTCCGTTCCAGAGGAAATTGGCCGATTAAGCGGCTTTGGTCGATTATCTGATGGCCAATTAAACGGATTCCACTGTATGTGTATATATTGTTTTTAGTATTTTCCATTTAGCAGAACCCAAATTAGAGTACAAGCCAAGCCATTTCTCTCTCTCTCTCTCTCTCTCTCTCTCTCTCTCTCTCTCTCTCTCTCTCTCTCTCTCTCTCTCTCTCTCTCTCTCTCTCTCTCTCTCTCTCTCTCTCTCTCTCTCTCTCTCTCTCTCTCTCTCTCTCTCTCTCTCTCTCTCAGATTGCAGGTTTTATATCATTTGTTTTTATATATGCATATATATTTTTTTAGCACTAATTTTATTCTATTTAGCAAAACCCAAATTAGAGTACAAGCCAATCCCGTAATAAAAAAGTTTCCATTTACCAAATAAAAAGTCGCCTTAGTCTTTTCCTTCTTCTTCCACCTTTTCCTTCTTCTTTCTTCTTATACTTATTGACCCTTTTCTTCTTCTTCTTCTTCTTCTTCTTCTTCTTCTTCTTCTTCTCCTTCTTCTTTCTTCTTCCTATAATTCTTCTTCTTCTTCTTCTTCCTATTCTTCTTCTTCTTAATACATTTTACTCTTCTTGTTCTTGTTCTTCTTGCACACTTGCACAGCAGCACAGCACACCCCGTACCAGCTGCTCTTAGTTCATGCCTATTGTTATTAGAACTCATCACCAGTATATATACAACTCCGAAATTTTTTATCCCTTCTTGTATTTGTTATTACTACTTGTAAGGTCTTTCCCTATCCCTAACAACAATCACTGGGAAGAAACATTGCCATTGCGGATGGGAGATGGAATTTGCTTGCTTATAACCGAGTTTTCTTATAAGCGAGTTTCTTATATCCGAATTTTGATAATAGATAAGAAAGAAGTTCAGCAGTGAATTTGTTTTCTTAATTATAAGCGAGCTTTGTTATAAGCGGATTCGGCTGTACTCCTCCTGAAACCCAAAATAAAGACGAATGTTTTTTTGTTAAAAGGATTTAAAATATATATAGAGAGAACTGAGTCATTTCTCAATTTCAGTTGAAAGAAAAGGGGGGAAAATAATAAATCGAACACATCTTGGATTTAAGTTTAATTTTGTTCACAAAAACGTAATCTGGTGGTGGAGAGCCCTAGATTTTATCCCCTGTGCTTTTCACGAAACTTAAAACAAGCTTTACCACGACGTCTATACTTAATTATTATATAGGTATAGATGAATCATCAATCTTGATTATTTTCTAAAAATCGGGACTTTCCTGGAGGTAGGCCAGTACCTCCAACTATCTGCAGAGCTACAAATGTCCCGCATGTAGACTACAATGGTCATGTTCCAGGTCGGAGGACGTTAACCGGACTTTCATTCAGCTTTATTTTTAGCAACTATGGTAAATTGCATTTAATTAAAGGCTAATTTCTTGGAAGAAGAAAAAATGCAGGAAAATCTTGGAATTTAATCCTACTACAAGTATTTTTTCTTCTAGATCCAATGGAATAAAATTAATGGACATGAAAACCGGGCCAAATTTCAGCCTTTTGTTAATAAAGTTGTCTAGTGTTCGTGCCTAACCTTTTCCTGCTACACCAGACAGCTTGGCAGCCACAGGCGGCTTATTAGCGTTGCCGCCAGACACATGTCTAGGCTTCTTCTGCGCCTGCGCGTAGGGTGCAGCTTCCTCTTCCGGTTGCGTGACCCAAGAGTGGCCTCCCTCGGAATTCTGGCTGACTTCGGCAGAAAGCTCCTAGTGCCCCTGTGGTGCACTGTTGTGTGTGTCTCCTTCGCTTGAAGGCCCTGGACTGAAGCGGGTCTTGTTGACGACGGCGTAATCATTGTTCTGAGAAGGTGTAGGCTTTTCCTTAGAATCTGTACCGGGCGTGAGAGCATCGTCAACCTTCTCATGTGACACGTGTCCCGAAAAATCTACAACGGTGTCATTGCTCTCAGCATTGTTATTGGAAGTTGAGCGCAAACCAAAGGTTCGGTCCTGGAAAGAAAACATGTTGTTGGGGATCGCTCTGGGAGATTCTGGTGGAAGAATATCCTAGGGGGGTTAAGTCCTAGGGGGGAATTGTCCCGGGGGGATTGTCTGGGGGGTCTGGAAATGACCTGATACAGGTGCAAAGAACTGTCCGCCAATCCGTCAGCAGCATCAGCCGTGGAATAAAGACCTTCATCTTCCTGTTCCTGGTGACGACCCGCAATGGTGCCGTCCTGGTGATCCTGGGATTCGAAGTACTGGGACGGAATGGTGGTGTAGTGCTGTGAAGGGACAGGGGTGGTGGTGGTGGTGGTGTTGTCTTCCGGCTCTTCCTCCCTATTATTATTATTACGTCCTCTGGTCTGTCTCCTTGGCAACGAGCCGTCTGCTGCGAAGGATGACGTCAGAGGCGGAATGACGTCATCGACGTTTTCGTATATGGCGTTGTCGTGCACGTGCTCCTCGAAATCTGGAAACAAACAAAAAGAAGTGTAGGTCAACTGAGTGATTGTGTTGTTGGTGTGATTATTACATTTGCAGAACCAAAAATAAGAAAACATGAAGGAAAAAGACAAAAGAAAAACCCAAACGACTCACAATGAACAACCCTCATCTCCTATATTTGATGTACAATTGTACACTCATGTAAACGCGTTTTCCCACCCCCATGTAAAATAGCTCTTTTCTTATTTCTCATAGCATGCCTATACACTCGCATGCACAGGCATTATCTTTCTCTCTCTCTCTCTCTCTCTCTCTCTCTCTCTCTTCTCTCTCTCTCTCTCTCTCTCTCTCTCTCTCTCTCTCTCTCTCTCTCTCTCTCTCTCTCTCTCTCTCTCTCTCTCTCTCTCTCTCTCTCTCAATTCAGTGTTTCATGATTATGATTGTTTATGTATTGGTGTCCGCATGCAATGTATCATTGACACCCTTTCAATAAGGGCCTTAACTGAATAACATCTCTCTCTCTCTCTCTCTCTCTCTCTCTCTCTCTCTCTCTCTCTCTCTCTCTCTCTCTCTCTCTCTCTCTCTCTCTCTCTCTCTCTCTCTCTCTCGGGGCCTAGGCCTTAACTGAATAACATATCCCCCACTCTCTCTCTCTCTCTGGGGGGTTGGGGGGGGGGGGGGGAGTTTGTGTGTTGGTGTGATTATTACTAGTTTAAAGAATAAAAAATCGATGGGACCTGACACGTTAATCGCCTCTCTTTTAAAACTTTCTCTTCCATACATTGTCGAACCCCTTACATATATAATTTATGCATAGACCTAGGAACAATACCCTCTGCCCTAAAAACAGCTAAAGTTATCCCAATACCCCAAAACAAACGATCATTCTGACCTATCTATCTCACTTCTGCCAGTGCTATCAAAACCCCTAGAAAAGCACGTCCACAGTCACCTATCTAAATATCTACAAAACTTCAACCTCCTTCATCCCCTTCAGTCTGGCTTTCGTAATCATCATTCTTGTCACACAGCCCTTGTCCGTTTGTGTGATTCTTGGCTCTCAGCAATAAACAAACATCAGTTAACTGGTTCCGTCTTTCTTGATCTAAGAAAAGCCTTCGACCTTGTCGACCACACAATACTTATCAACAAATTATCACACTATCTCAGAAACCAGCACTCCCTGACATTCCTTTCATCATATCTGGATAATAGAACACAATACGTTATTTGTAATGGCGAGTCCTCTTCTACAGGCAAGGTGAAATGTGGTGTACCCCAGGGATCTGTCCTCGGTCCATTACTTTTCTGTATTTTCATTAACGATCTTCCATTGTCTATATCCAACCCAAATGTTTTATGTGATCTTTTTGCAGATGACTCCTCCCTTCATTCCAGTTCGGAAGATGTAACTGTCATCCAAAACTCTCTTCAGTCAGGCTTACATGATGTATCTAAATGGTGCAAGGATAATTCTATGTTAATTCATCCCAAGAAAACAAAGTGCATGGTTGTAACCTCCAGCCAAAAGCATCAAGTAACACACCATTCCCTTAACCTAACTATTGATGGCAACGATATCGAACAAGTCCATGAACATCGAGTTCTAGGCGCCATACTTGATGACAAACTCAACTGGCAATCACATATAAATCACATTAGAAATAAACTAGCACGCAACCTATTCCTTCTCAAACGACTTCAATTTTATTTGGACCTAGACGCACGTAAAATGTTTTTCTATGGCCACTGCCTCTCGCACATCAACTATGCATCCACCGTATGGTCCTATGCTGCTAAAAAAAACCTTAACACATTAAAAAACTAGCAGAAGAGAAGAGCGATCAACCTAATCCTGCCAGATCCGTCTCTGTCAACTTCAGAAAAGTTTTATAATCTTGAAATGTTACCACTTGAACACCAGTTACAGTACAATATTACTGATGGTGATGTTCTGCGTACCGTGTCATTGTTATATTACTGTGATACTGTAGTAGTAGTAGTAGTAGTAGTAGTAGTAGTAGTAGTAGTAGTAGTAGTAGTAGTAGTAGTAGTAGTAGTAGTAGTAGTAGTAGTAGTAGTAGTAGTAGTAGTAGTGGTGGTAGAGGTAGTAACAGTAATAGTAGTAGTAGTAGTAGTAGTAGTAGTAGTAGTAGTAGTAGTAGTAGTAGTAGTAGTAGTGTGTGTGGTGGCGGTGGTGGTGATGGTGGTAGTAATAGTAATAGTAGGGGAAGAGGGCCCATGGGCGGGTGAGAGGCCCGTGCTGGTTGTCTCATGGAGTGGGGCAGGTTTCGGTCGGGTTTCCTTGTAAAATAATGTTTCT